>APFE031571023.1:41372-89458 GCA_000404065.3 Pinus taeda
TTTAAGCTCCAGGTTTATGATAACCCATGGTAATACCGAGATCTTACAATATTTTATAATTGAGTAAAATATTCACCATGCCTGGTGAGAGATTCGCCAAAAAATTATATATACATATTATATTATTGATAAAATCCCCTTCCATTTTTCCTATATACCATGGAGATTCGCCCATTTATTATATTATAAATTTAGGGGGGGGTTCTTAAAATTTTCCCTGAACATATGGACATGGAATAAATATTCCATTGTGAAGTTTGATGAACACCACATATGAAATCACCATATATAGTTGTGTTGACGACAGATCAAACACATTCCAAATTTTTTCCTACAATTAAATTGTGGAGTCTTCTTAGGATCTTATGATCTGTCATCCCATGGTAAGTTGATGTTTTGTTAAATACTCAAGTCTTCTTCTCTGATTCTGAGAGTCAAAGTCACTTTCTCACAACTGCTCATTACTAATTGATAAACTCATACATGTACTTCTTTCTATACATGCTTAGATAAGAATTGCATAGCTCCTGAAAGTAAGGCTTGATTAATGTTCAGTACATTAATTTACACAACCTATTCTGATAGTCAATGTGCAACATCATTTGACAATACCCTCACTTTGGTTGCAATTGTACTACTACTTCAATAAGTTGTATTCAATTGTCACTTTTCCGCAACCTTGTTTTCGCTAGTGTTGCTTTCACTTTTGTGACTATCATTTTTTGCTTGATTTTGGTAAAACAAGTGTCATTTCCACTTTATCTTTTCTTTTTCATGTGTCCCTTTCACTTTATTTAGATTTTGCAAGTGTTATTCTCACTTTTACTTACTGTCTTAAGCCTTAATTTTAACCATTTCCACTCTTTTTTTCATCACACATTTGCGCGTCACTATAGGTATCTCTTTTCCACATTATATGGTCTTATATATCATAAGGATATTCACTAGACACATTCCTACACCTTAGCACAGTTTCTGGTTGTAGTCGATACTTCTGTCACAACTTTTGTTCTAAGCATCACAATGTTACGTTGCAACTGTTACCCTTACAAATAAGTGTGGATTTGCCATCGTTTCAAGGCGTGATTTTTGATCTTGAGTTGTATGCATTCTCTTGGATTGTAATGATGGAATTAATGTGTGTAATATGTGTTTTGGATTTGTTTGGATGTCTTTTAGTCTCCTATTCCACTTGTCTCACACTTAGCCATTCTCGACCTCTTTTTGGTCCTCATGTCAAGTGCAAGTTATGAAAGAATTAATATATCACAAGGCGATGAGTAAGGAATAACCATGAGCCTGATTGATCAAACCTTGACCTCCTAGACTTGACACTAATATTTCTCAAGGTTAGCTCCTATGATTTCATATTGAGCACCTTTAAGACATTGTCAGTAACCCTTGTTTCTTATACAAACTCACTACATTGAGCCTTAATCAGTTATGTCTTTTATATCACATGGATCACTTGTAGTTAACATAAATCACATTCTCCTTCTCCTTGCAATGAAAAACTATGTAATACATAGGCTCCCTTCCCTTCAGAGTGTAGTGAGAACCTTCTTGGGAAAGTGACTTGACTGTCTACTGCTTACCTTAGACAATTGCACAATCCTCTCTTCTGGTGAGCCTCCCTCAACACATTGTGCATTTCTAGTGGATATTGGGTCCGCATATGAGACAATGCGACACTAAACTATGCTACCATATGGGCTTGCTCCTTAAGCGCAATACATTTCACAACAACAGTGCCTAGTCTGGCCTCTTCTATTGACTGTAACCACTCACAAAACCATGCATTCTTCTACCTTGTCTCCCTCTACACATTGCATAGTTCTAGTACATAGAGAGGTCCTCCCTCATTGACTATAAATCTCAATTATGCTATCATTTTCTCCTTCTCCCTTGAGCTCAAAGCACGACAATATTTTAGTCAACATGCTCATCAACCTTGTCTCTTGCAATTTATCAATGCGCTAGACCTTCAAGAGCCTCTATTTATAACACATTGAAAATTTCTAGTGAGCTATGTTGTCCTACCTTAGGCACTATTGAGCTCAAATACACAATTATTTACAAGGTTGCCTCTCTCAACCCTAACATAGGCCCATCTCAATCAACTTATGCCAAGAGAAACATAGGGATAGAATAGATGATTCCAAATTGATCTTGCCTTGTCATGAGTGAAATTCATTGGAAAGTGTACTACTACAACATGAAAAGGTGATTCTCAAGGAAGATGTCCAAGAGAAGAAGAAAAAAGAATAACCATCAAGAAGACACTAATGGGGTCTTGGACCATGGCAAAGTCATGAAATTTCATTATAACTCAAAAGGTTCCAACAATGATCCAAGACTGTTTGGAGGGGAAAGATGATGTAAGAATCTGATTTATCATCAAGAATGCAAGACATAGCAGAAAGGAGGGAAACTTTGCATAAATGTATCGCAGTGAAATCTTATGTCATGGTGGGCAACTCATGGCCTCTCAAAGTGCCATCACATAGTCATATGGTGTCCATGTACTTTTCCACATTATGTACAATGTAATTATGTATTTTCAAAAGTGAAAAAGTGTAAAAGTGTAGAATTCTAAAAGTCACATGTGGAATATGAAAAGTCACATGCAGACCAAAGAGTCATAGAAGTTCAAAGGTCACTTAGAAAGTCAAAGGGTCATGAGGGTAGCTCAAGAGTCATGGAGATATGAAAGTTCATTCCTCTTATTATAAATACACCCTCATAACTCAAGCAAGAGGCTTTTGGAATCTTAGACCTTGCAGAGCTAGCCTTGGCTTCTCTAGCTTGGCATAAGAGAGAATATCATTCTTTGGAGAAGCAAGAAGTGACTTAATGTTCCACTTTTGGAGCTAGTGTCTCCCCATTGTAACTATGTACTTGGATCTTTCACTTAATAATTAGGAACTCACTGAGCCACCACATTTCCATGCATGTATCATGAATATTGTAAGTCTACTATTTATATGTTTGTGTTCATATGTACTAAAGAACTTGAACTACTTCATCGCCTTTGGTGCCTATTTTTTTGAATGTGTGTTATATTTTATTTCATGGCCATTATGTCTGTGTCATTTATTTCACTAGATAATTAATGAATATTTCCTTTCTCTCATGTGCCTCTCTTATGATAATACTATTTCTTTCCTTCTAGAAACTCACTCCTATCCCTCCTCTTGTAAAGACTTCCTTTTACACATTGTAATTGGTGTTTCCTAGTGTCAAGTTTCTTTCTTATTTCAAAGTATATGTGCATACTATCTCATGTTAATAATTTAATCCAAGGAAAACCTTAAGTTATGGTGGTTAGGTCGATACTCCAGATGGGTCTCCTACTCCAAATAGTGTGAGGTCTAACTGGGACTTCATATCGGGGAGACTCCTTGTATGTTGGCAGCATCTAGCACCATAAACAATCAATGGCTAGAATAAGGGCCAGATGATAAGTTGTGCCCATTGCGTCTACTTTGAATCTCTCATATTGAATGGCTCATTCCCAAATCATAATCTCGGGATGTTTTTGTAAAACATAAAATCTTAATTTCCTTGTGGAATTAATTGGTGACTTGTCTCAATTCAAGGTTGATGGAGAGGGTAAAATATTCATAGCTTAACATATATCTTTTTTTCTCGAATTTTGTGAATATCATGAAATAAATTGTGGAGATGTTGATTGTAAATTATTCACCCTTACCCTTGAAGGTGTAGTTAAGAAATCACGTCAAACTTTACAACCTTATTCCATTCATTCATTTGGGAAACTCAATGAAGATTTATGAAGCCTTTGATAGGTACTATTA
Source organism: Pinus taeda (assembly GCA_000404065.3). Lineage (NCBI taxonomy): Eukaryota > Viridiplantae > Streptophyta > Pinopsida > Pinales > Pinaceae > Pinus > Pinus taeda. Next base: position 45,191 of record APFE031571023.1, read on the forward strand.
TGAGGATGTCTATAAAAGGATTGATCTTCTTAGAATGAAATCTGGTGAATCTATAAAGGATTTTCTTCATCAATTTCTTCACCTTTTCTATGAATTTCATGAGGGAGTGGTTGACTGAAATTTCATCAATGTAAAACTCCAAATTCTAATTCTACTCACCTTGAAATATTTTGAATTCGAACCCATGGATGATTTAGCTCTTCAAACTTATGTTGATCATGACACACCCCAAATTTGTGAGGAGGAACCTAGTGTTCCTTTTGTTCCTTGTGCTCCTCCTTTCTCAATACCAATTTGGGTTCCCCCTTGCAATGATGTTGAAGTTGGGAAATCTTAAAATCAAATTACTGATCCATCTTTTCCATCTTCATCAACCTTCCATGATTTGGATCCTATTGAAGAGAACTTGGAATGGTTCAATAATTACATGGAGCCTAAAGTGAAAGTTGATCCCTTGGTATTTCAAGATCACAACAATATACATAATCCTAATATTGAATATAATCCAACTTAAAATATGATTACCACCAAGGATACACTAAAACCTCTACCATCTATCTCACAATTACTTTTTTGATGATCTGCTTGATCAACCTACTTCAAAGTCTCAGGATTTTAACCTGTTGTTTCAAGTAGTAATCTAGAACAAGGTAGTCTCATTTCACAGGTAGAGGAGAAAAGTGTTGAATATATGTACTACCTTTCTTCTCTATTTCAAGATGATAATATAATTGCATCTCTCGTTGATCACCAATATTGTAATCTTGATAATCAGTCAAATTATTCTAATCGCTTTGATCAAGTTGATACTTCAGAAAACCATCACCTTAACATCCATGTTTCCACTAATATGTGTGGTGATGAGTGCCAAATAAAATGGGATGATATATTTTCTTCTTTAGAGGACTTCGATTTGTAAGGTATTGATTAAAAATGTGTTTCTCATAGTTTACAATCTCCATCTATGTGTTAGGATACTCTTTTAATTTATAACGATCTTGAAATTACTTAAATCAATACATGTTGAGATGGAAAACCAGAAGGGGCAAGTTGTCATGATTTTCAATCTTCAATATATCATGTTGAACAAAATCATGGTCAATTTCAAAATTATATTGTTATGTTTTTCTTTCACTATGATAATAATGAAAATTATGTTGATTCATTGTTCTTACAAACTCAATATAATTTGGTTAAAATTAGTGTTGATCCTCTTGAGTCGTTTCATCCTTCCTCACCTCTAGCACACTATTCATCATACCCATATTTATCTAATAATTTTTTCTACCATCAGTTTATTTAAATACTTTACATTTTTATCGAGTTATTCGTGATTGCAATCAGGTATAGGATGGTGTGTTCCTACAATCAAAGGATGAAAATATTGAATCCATTATTCATGATCTATTCAAATATAAAGCTCCCATATCCCATGAGGAAGATGTTGTAATACTGAAAGATCAAGCGAGCCTTTAGATTGATGTATCTGAATTCTCTATCCCTTAATAATCTAACATGATTATTCTTAAATTTGATCAAGCCGGTGACATTACTAATGTTTTCACTAAGATATATGATGATAGTGGTGCATATGTACATGTTGATTTTTTTCAGCCACCTAAATAGGATGATCCATCGTTAGAAATTTTAGATACTTGTAAGGAAGTCGAGGCCCTTTAGCCCCTACTGATGGTTATGTCAGGTTCTCACAATCGTGTTGAGATATCTGAACTAAGTTGGATCTAGATTTTCATGAATAATTCTTTCCCTAACATTCATCCACTAAATGTGAGCTTATTCTTAAAGGACATTTATCCTTTTCAAGTTAATCCTATTAATCCTCAAGATAGACTTTCTGATTGGATAAACGTTTGTTGCTTGGTTAGTCCATTTTCATGTGAATCCCATGTATCAAACCCAAGTTTAGAGATAATATCTTATACATATCCAAAAAAATTAAAAGCATTTCATTAAGAAAAAGGTCATATTGGGTTTGATTATCCCTCCCTGTCAAACTCTTTTGAGATTGATTATCTTCTTATCTATCTTGTGCATGTTATGAAGATAATCATATTTTTGGAACAATCTCTCTCTTTGAGTGATAACAAATTCCTGAGTCATTCAACGAATCAAAACCATAGTGTTGATATTAATACTTGGTTTGATTTGACAATCATATTTTTGGAACAATCTCTCTCTATGAGTGATAACAAATTCCCGAGTCATTCTGTGAATCAAAACCATAGTGTTGATACTAATACTTGGTTTTATTTGACACATGTTTCCAATATTTTTCAATTGAGTATCTTCATTCGTTTCTTGAATTTACAATGTCAACAATGATTTTAAATTCCCTAAGCTTTCACACTATTAGCTTAGTATGTAATCAGATTCAAAGCAAACTAATGGAAAAATAGAGAATGCTATATGTTAATCCACCAATCTGATCATAAACACCAGTTTTGACAAATGTCATTCAATGTATCATATGCCCACCAATGTATCTAATGACAATTATTTTACATGGATTGATTTTGGTAAGTTCAATGATTTCTATCATTCATAATCTCACCATATTGCAAGGTTTTTGAACAAGAATAGATCAAATATTCTACACAAGATTCTTTTTTTGATTCAAATATTTTTAGAGGTTTTCATGTTGATGAGTCTGAATATCGCAATCCAACAAACAAATGGTTAGAGCAATATCTCCTAGAAGATATATTGCAAACAATAAGTGTTTATCTTTCGTGATGTTTGAAAAACTGAAAAATCGGTTGAATGTACATTTGGAAGTAACTTTTGAGGTTTTTATGATTGTCATTTCAATCAATAAGGTAAAGTTCAAAACTGTTTGAAACTAGTTGATATGGCACATCTTTCTACTACTAAGAAATACATTTAGTTCATTGTGCAATATTTTCAAGTTGTTAACTTTTCTTTTGCACATTGCTTTATATGTTTTTTAATTGTTCATATCTTTGTGGTTGCAGGTCAGGAGATGTTACTATGACTACATTGGAGATTTCATTACACTTAACCCCGACCTTATAGATTGTTAGGTAGTGAGTATCTCTAGTTTCATTTAATTTTCCCTTGTACACTCATCGCGCACTTGCTCTCCTTTAGTGTTTCCTTTATTTTCTTACTTTTGTTTCGCATGATTATTTTCAGTTTAGTTCTATATTCTCATTGTTCTTTTGATCTCGATTCATTTTTTTGTTATATCTTTTCTTTAATATTTGGTTTAATAATACTTTGAATGAAAGATGTTATTTTTCAGCTCAAAAAATAGCAAGGCGAGGATTGAAAAGGGAAATTGTGATGATGAATGTTAATTCTTGGATAATATGTTATCCTCTTCTCTATTTGGGTTTACATTCCTTTAAATTCAATGATGTCTAAATGGAATATATGATCCATTTGAAAGGAGAACTTTGAGTAGAACCATGACACCCACATTTATTCTCATATGCTCATTCCTTAACTTGGGATTGTTATTAAATGGTGTTTTGCATGCTGATACACTCAAATAGAGAAGGTAAAGGGGAAAATAAATAATGAAAAAATTAATTTTAGAAGTATATATAACTGTCTCTAAATGAACAATCTCGCTTGCTCTCAATAAGTTGGGATCCCTCTTCTTCCTTCGCAATACAAAACATTGACAAAATTCCAAGGAGCATATTGAAATAAAATAAACAGCGTGAAAGAATCGAAAGACTTCTTGCATAGAAAGGTGAAGGAACCAACTTTTTCGAGGTACTGAATAGACTCATTGACAACAAAAAAAATGTATATGTTCCTATTGTGACTCGACTATGTTACTTAACATGATCATTGGAAATGAAGTAATGCTACAGATGAAAAGTAATAATTTCATTATATTAAACTCTTGATTACATATTACCCTTCTCCTAGATCAAAACAATTGTGATATGGCAAGCTTTGTGAATGTGTTGAACTGAGAAAAAGAATAGAGGAGATTGTATCTATAACTGGTTCCATTGGGTAAGCCGAAGTAATCCAAATGATGAATCAATACTACTTTAAGAACTAAGAATTTTTTCTCAAAGCTAGACAAAATAAGATATATTTCTACCCATGTGTCACCATGTGTTGAAACTGCACAAAAAACCCTCCAAAATTTTTCCTACACTTGAATTTTGGAGCCTACTAAGGATCTTGCGATCTATTGTACCATGTTCACTTCATGGCTAATTGATGTTTTGTTAAGAGCTCAAGCCTTCTTCTCAAATTATGAGTGTTATGGTCACTTTCTCACACATCCTTAGTGCTTGATAAACTCATACATGCACTTATTTCTATGCAAACTTAGATAGGCATTACGTAGATCCTCAAAGTAAGGCTTATGCAATCTCTAGGAATAGTGGTTGTGCAATGTTTAGTATAATAAAATGTGCAAACTATGCTGGCATTCAATGTGAAAAATCATTTGACAATCCCGTTACTTTGGTTGCAATTGTACTATTATTGTAGTAAGTTTTCTCAATTATCGCTTTTGCACAACTTTGTTTTCACCAATGTCGCTTTTACTTTCATGGTTGTAATTTTTATTACTTTAAATTTAACAAGTGTCATCTTCACTTTTTCTTCACTCTGACATGTGTCTCTTTCACTTTCTTTAGATTTTGTAAGTATCATTTTAACTTTTTCTTACTAGCACAAGTGTTGCTTTTAACTAATTCCATTCTTGTTTGTCTTGTACCTTCGCGCATGACTAGAGAGAGATCTAGAACACTCTTCCACATTATATAGTATTATATATAATAATGATATGAAGTAGACACATCTTTATAGCTTAACGCATTATATGGTCGCAGTCAACACTATTGTCGCAACTCGTGTTCTAGGTGTTGCAATGCTATATTTCAATTCTTTCACTTAGAAAAAAATTTCTCTTTGTTGTCATTTCAAGGTTCAAAGTTTTATCATGAGTCCTATACATTCCCTTGGATTGTATTAATGAATTCATGTGTGTGATCTGTGTTTTGGAATTGTTTTGATGTATTTTCGTCCTCTACTCCATCAGGCCCACACATAGGCATTCTAGAGAACATCTTGTTCCTTGTGTCAAGTGCAATTTATGAAATCATTAATATATAACCAATTGATTAGAGCTCCATATCCATGATCCTCATTTATCAAATGGTGAACTCCTAGAATTGTGCACTGATCTTTCTCAAGGTTAGCTCCTATTATTGCACATTAATCACCTTCAAGGCATGGTCACTAACCCTTGTTGTTTCTACTCACTCACTACACTAATCCTTCAACAATTTCTCCTTGTATAGCACATGCAACACTTATAATTCATAATAATGACCTTTTCCATATCCTTGCAATGACAAGCTACACAATACATAGGCTCCCTTCCCTTCACATTGTAACGAGAACATTCCTCACAAAAGTGACTTGACATTCTGCTACATGCCTTAGAAAACTATGCAATCCTCTCTTCTAGTGAGCCTCCCTCATTTCATTTCCAATTCATAATGGATAGTTGGTCCAACTCTGTGCCACTATAACCCTCAACTATACTATCATAGGAATCTTCACCATGAGAACTGTGCATTCCACAATTGTAGCTCCTAGTCTGGCATCCTATATTAAATGGATCACCTCAATGAATCAAACCTTGCTCTACCTTGTCTCCCTCTGGGTATTGTGTAGCTCTAGTGGATAGTGAAGTCCTCCCTCAGTCACTTTGAAGCTCAATTGTGCTGTCATTGTCTCCTTCTCCCTTGAGAACTGAGCACTTTGTAGTTTTTGTTAGCATCCTCATCAACCTTGTCTCTTGCAGGTTTTCACTACGTTAGACACTAAAGATACAATCCTTATAGCGTATTGCACATTTCCAATGAGTAGTGGAATCCTTCCTTAGCCATTGTTGAACTCAACTACGCAATTCTCTATAAGTCTTCCCCTCTCACACCTCACACAGGCCCATCACAATCAACGTATTACACGAGAAAAGTAGAGATAGAATAGATTATTTCTAGACTGATATTTCCTTTTCATTGTTGAACTTCATTATCAAGTGCACTACTACAAGATGACAAGGTCAAGGTGAAAGAAGATGACTGGGAGAAGAAGCAAACGAGCACTTGCATAGAAGAAACACAAAGAAGAACCATCAAGAAGACATGAAGAGATCTTGGACAATGATAAAGTGGTGACATTTCAAGATAACTCAGAAGGTTCCAACAATTATCCAAGACCCTTTGGAGGCTAGAGATTAAGTACATATCAAATTTCTCATCAAGATTGTGGGGACATAAAAAAAAGGGGAGGAACTTTGTATGAATGCATCAGAGTGGAGTCTTATTTTATAGTGGCCAACTCATGGTGTCTCAAAATGTCATCACATAGTCATATGGTGCCCATTTACTTTGTCACATGATGAGGAATGCGATTATGCGTTTCGAAAAGTGAAAAAATCTGAAAGAGTGGAAGTCAAAAAGTTACACGTGGAATATGAAAAGTCACATGTTGACCAAAGAGTGATATAAGTTCAAAGGTAACTTAGGAAGTCAAAGAGTCATGACAGAATCTCAAGGTTCATGAGGATAATAAAGTTCATTCCACTTGTTATAAATACAAACTTATAACTCAAGAAAGAGGATTTTAGAGTGTTACACTTTGGAAGGCTAGCCTTTGCTTCTCTAGCTTGGCATAGGAGAGAAGGTCATTCTTTGGAGAAGCAAGAAGTGACATAATGTTCTAGTATTGGAGCTAGTGTCTAACCATTGTAACTATGTACTTGGATCTTTCACTCAATAATCAAAATCTTGTTGAATATATTGCAAGACTCTTCTTTATATGTTTCTGGTATATGTTGTGTTTATATGTACTAAAGAAATTGAACTACTTCATTGGCTTTGGTTCTTATCTTATTGAATGTGTGTTGTATTTTCTTTGATGCTTGTTGTGTCTATGTGAACTATTTTTCTAGATAATTAACAAATATTTCCTTTCTCTCATGTGCCTCTCTTGGGGTAGTACTATTACTTTCCTTATAGAGACTCACTTTTGTCTCCCCTATTGTCAAGCCCTCCTTTTACACATTACAATTGGTGTTTCATAGTGTCAACTTCCTTGCTGATTTCAAAGGTTATGTGAATACTCTCTTATGTTATTCATCACATCCAAGGAAAACCTTAAGTTATGGTGGTCGAGTCGATACTCTGGATGGGGTTCCTACTCAATATGATTTTAGGTCTAATTTAGACTGTATATTGGGGATACCCCATGTATGATAGTCACATCCAACACCGTCAATAGGTTCGTAGGGTATTTTCCTAAATTCCCCTCAAACTTGGGGATATCCAAGTGAAGCTTGGTTGGAATCACGGACCATGTTGGAGAATGGATAAGAATATCATTAATGAGCTAGATTAAATAGGGTATATTTAGTTTTTTCATGAAAGTGAGAAATGGTTGAGTGATAGTAGTTTCGGTAGGCACTCCTACATTGATTCTAGGATTAGGTCCCATAGTATTGGTGTTAACATTGGTATCTCCTTTGTTGTTTTGTCCCATAGTTGGATCAACATTACACTTGGAGTTAACACTTTTCTAGTAGTGGGTTGGGGTTGGATGGAGTTACAAGGATAGGAACTACAACAAGATTCAAAGGAGTCAAACCCATAGGTGGGTTAGGGTGATGGAAGCTATCTCATTGAGTAGGTACAAGGGGTCATCCAAGAGGAAATTTGGGGAAAATTCCTTTGAATCTCCTTGATTGATGCTTAATAAGAAATATGGTTTTTGGACAAGCATGAATCTAAAATTAAAAAAGGATGAAAAAGAAAATTAAATTAATTATCAATATGAAAACATTTATGTGGAGTGGTGCAATTTGATTTCCTAAATAAGAGCTTAAGCTAATATAATTCAAGAAATCTCATCCTATCAAAGAAAAACAAAACTCTACCCTAGAAGGTTAATTACACCTCAAACATGTCCTAAACTATGTTTCATTATGGCCTTCCAAAAACCCAAGCTATTTGATAATTAGGGTTCACAAACAGGCCAAATGAAGGTATGAGGAAGTATGGTTGCTTCCCACAATCACCACATACAGGGTGGTTTTTCTTAAAAAAGGATTAGCATGGCTACTTTTGTCCAATGGGGAGAAGAGAATATCAACTTATAAGTGTCAAATTATACCTATATTCTTAAGCAAGAGTTCAGAACCTAATGGGGAACCACGAGTATCCACAGTCCAAGCCTTACCGCTTTGATGGGTTTCTTCTACGCACTAGTTTTTACCACTGGATGATGAAGGATTTCAAGCTTTCTATAGACAACCACTATGTTTCAATGTATAGTGATTGCTGGTAGTTTTTGGATTTCCATCCCATCAACCCTAACCTGACTATTATATTACTTTAATCCCTAGGTGGACTTAGTTAGTGTGTGTTAAATTAGGGTTGATTTTATAGGCTTAGCAAGTGGTCATTAACCAAGCATTCTAAGTTAGTGGTGTCTAGGTGTATGAAAGTGTATATGTGATACAACCTAAATAAATTTACTTTTCACTAAAATTAAAGATAATAAAATGCATAAGATAGTCAACATAATGTTGCAATGGAACAAAAATCACTCATTCACCATAAAAAATTTAATACCCAACCTTGGAGCAGTTTGTGTGAAGAAAAATAGGCTCTAATTGGCGGAAATAAAATAATGATAACAATGGAATATTATATGATATCCTACAACCAACTTTATGTGGAGGCTATAACAACGAAACATGTTAAGTCTGAGGCTGCAAAATAGCCTCAAAATGATTTACAAAAAAGGGAGTTCAAGAGAGAAAGATAAGCGGAGATCAATAAAATTCAAAAGATGGGATTTATTAATCTCAAGCTCTAGTGAGGAAGAAAATTATTAGATCTATAAAACAATGGTGACCAGGCATTTTTTAGGCAATTATAGTAAGATAGCAATTTAGGCTTGCAACCAAGCTTACTAGAGAAGTACTAGAAGCCCTCAAATGGATTTATTTAGTCCTCCTAGTGTTTAGAAACTACAAATTTGAAGGTTTACCTACTTTCTATACCACACGAGGGATACCAAAAGCCTACAACCAGGAAACAACAAAAAAATATAAGAAAATTATATATATATATATATATATATATATATATTATATATATATATATTATATATATATATATATATTTATTTACAGTACACATAACTAACTTGGAAGTGTCTTGACGAATGTAGCTTTTAGGGAAATAAATGCATTCACCAATGTAGGTTCAAACTAAAAATAATGATCTATATATTTCGGTTCAAATAGATGCACCTCATGTTGGATTCCTTCCTTTAAGGTTCCCATAAATAGGTCTAACAATTATCCTATAAACTATTGTTTACCCTGAGACCAAACTTTTGGAATTTTTGAATGTGCTTTGTAATTAGACCCATTTTTCAAAGATTTACCAATTAAATGGATACTTTATTTCTCTTAATATCCCCATAATTTTCTATCAATTCCACTGTAAAAAATGTGCCACGATATAACAAAATCCTTTTTCCTTATAGAAATCCATTGATACCATACATGTTGGCCTTGTTCGAAAAACATGGATGCAATATTTACCTATTGTAAGGATGGTACTTGGTATATATAAAAGTATTTATCCATATGAAATGACCATGTTACAAGAACATTACCATCAAACTTCCTCATATTGATCTTCAGATATATTAGTTTCTTGGTATTGACTTAAAGCCATAATGATCTGGATCTTTGATTAAAAATTCATGATTATCGTTTTGTGATTCAATATTTATGCCCTTCGACTATCACAACATACTTCATAGTAGATATTGATCCTCAACACCATGATTCTCGTTATATACATGTTTTCCTTGTATTCCCACATTCCTTTTAGGGAGATCATTTAATAGAATGTTTTCTAATTCCTTTTTTCCTCTGTACTGTATTTTTGTGTTTCTTCATTATTTTCATTCATCTTCCTTTCCATTTATCTTTTAAGTTTGTATTAAGAACCTAGGAAATCCACCTTTTTCAACATATTACCGTCAGATTAATTAACTTTCTCTTTTAATTGAGATAATATACGTTCTAAATATTTACATTCTTCATGAGCCAAGGGTGGACCTTCAATATATTTGTTTGGCATGGCAGTTTTTTCTCGAATCATGTTACAAAATAATAATAACACTCCTCTTTATCACAACTTTTAGTCACAAAAAAGGGTTTTTCTAATCAACAATTGGGTTGCTTTTATGTTATGTGACTTAATTTTGAGAATATATGAATTTGTTGAAGTTTTTCATGACATATATTTTAGATTTGAGTCCTTCTATATTTGAAACTTTGGTATGTAATATTCTAATAAGAATTTTTTGCAATTCTGTAGCTGTGAATAAAATTTGATCTCCCAAATGAAATTTATGATAACCTTCTCAAAAATTGTTGATTTTAGTCGCTTATAACGAGAAAACTTGCATTGTGTGCCATTTGTCCAATTATTCAAATATAATTCTAAAATTTGTATCTAAGGTACTTCTATATGTTTCCTAAGATCATTGAAGATTTTATATTCTAAAAATTCCCAAAAGAAGATGTAGACAAATTATTGAGCTAATTTCTTTAAAATTTATTTCAGGATTGTTCATAAATCTAACATCCACAAGGCATAACTACAAATGTATAGGGAAAAAAATTATGAAATTTGATCGAGATTTTCTCTATGCTTTATTCTTAATATGGTCAAACCTTCATTGTGAGATAGTTCTGAAAACCAAAATTTATTGTGAAAATTCTGAACTACCATGTTTAAATGGATTTGAGGAGCATTCAAGAATTGATAATTCCTTAGATGGAATATCTAAAATTATAGCAAACAAATATCTTAAATTTGAAAAAATATTCATCGATATTTCTACTCAATGTGGTCCAAGTTTAAAGGCTTGAAATCTACTTGAAAAAAAGAACAAAAATGCCACAATAATGTATTTGAGGAAGAAAACCCTGTGATCATGAGATTTGATGCCAAATGTTATGAAACTTATTCCATAAAATTAATAAGAAACCAATAGTTATGGTCCTGTTGGAATCCAAAGCCTCATTCTACAATGAATATAATGTACAAGATAGTATTTGATGACTCTAAGACTAGGTATCCCTTGTATATATATATGAGACAAAGAGTATAATTATATTAAATGGGACCATGAGTTATTCTTGCCTACACAAAAATAAAACAATAGAAATGTAATCACTCAATATTAAGGATTTAATAAAAGCTTTTAGTGTTAACGCAAACCATCTATGCCTTAACAGTGTGCACCTCCTAAAGATATCATGGATCCAATCTATGAGGTATATCACTAGAAAACAAGCATTTCCCAAAACATACAAATCTATGTTATGTGGTGCTTCAGTATAACTATAGTGCTCCATCATATATGTTGCATAGATATAGTTGTGGTGCTCCATGATACACGGTGCAATGGTATAGCTATAGAACTCCATGATATGTGGTGCATTGTTGCTACTATATCAACTTATTATGCCATGATGATAATATTTTTAATATAAATTTCAAAGGTGATGCATGTAGTAAAAACATTTAGTCCATGATTTTTTCAAAACATAGTACACCCACTAAAAGTGTGCTATGTGAAACATGAAGCACCACTATTGGTATGGTGCTACATGATATTTGGTGCATTAAGGGTCTTTTAAGAACAAAATGCATCATAATGGAAATGTTTAAAAAAAAAAAAAGCTCTCATTGAATTGTTGATGCATTGATCTTTAAAAACACCATTTACATTTTCTGTTGTGCATCCTATTAGAAAATAAACATCATTGTTGTAGTAGTTCACAATGTATTTTGGTGCATTAGTTATAATATCATGAAGGTAGTTTTGGAGTTTGAACCAATGCACTATATTCTAAATAACACATCATAAATTTTTAGTGTTAAATGTAGCACATCAAAGTGTATTAAAAAATTCAAAGCATAAGAAAGTCAATTTATTCTGTTTGCTAACACAACATCTCTATAGCATCCTTATATACGTATCAGGGCAATGTATCATGTATAATCACAAGATATAACATCAATGGTTCCAGTTTGAGTCAAACTAGTAAAATGCATAATGCAAAAAGAAACAAACGTTCAAACAATACAATTTTGCAGCCAATAATATGGTAAAATTTAATATAACAAGGTAACATGCAATTTATATGGTTTGTGTCCAATAGAATATATATGGTTTCTCTATAGAGAAAAAAATGACAATGTACACCATTTTCTAAATATCAACAATTATTTGAATGAATTGGTTAAGCTATCTAACCACTAAAGAAGCACTATAGAACATAACAAATGGGCCACAATTTAAGGAGAGTAATAATCTATATTTGTGAGAGATGTTAGAAGAAGAAGAAGAGAAGAATGATGTCATTGATAGGTGCATTCTACAACATAGTATGAGGGTGTTGTGTGATTCCATCCATGCTCAACTTTAGTTGACACGTGTCCATTTTAAAATAAAACTAAAACATTCTCTAAATAAAAATATGAATTCCTTATGATAAAAACTAATAATGAATATATGTGCTTGGTTAGTATCAATTATTTCATAATGATTTCTTATTTGATAATAAACATAGTATGAAGGAGATGTTAAAATCCTTCACTCTCACTCTTAATCATAAATAAAATATTTGGATATCCATATGAAGAGAGATAAAGTAATTAAAATAAAAAATAAAAATATTATATTTTCACTTTCAAGTGTTAAAAAATTATAATTCATATACTTTTTTAAAGATATTTCAATAGAGAACTTTAATAAATTATTTAAATATCAATGTAAATTAATTTATATTAATAGAAAATTCATATCTATATAAAGGGAGAAAGTATGTGTCTCTCTTTATATATGTTCATTATAATAAAATATTTCAATACACAAAGAGAAGAAGTGCTTGAAAGTAAAAAGTTCAAATAGTTTTGATGAGAATAATAAAAAAGAGATATGTAATTAGTTCAATTTTCTAATATAAAATTAGTATGTTTCATTTAAAATATTCACAATAATAGTAAATTTCAATGTAGGTCATAAATATAAAATTTCAATATGAGTTAAATAATATCAAGATGTATTTAAAAACATATTAATAAATGATTTTTTTTTCATTTTTTTTCTAAATTAAGATTCTATTCATTCTTCAAAAAAGAGGTACAACAATAGAAAAATCCAAGTAGTCTCACCCCAACCAAGTTTGTTGATGATCGCGATCATCATATTACAACGAAACATAAAAACATCTAAAGACATAGTCCACAACTTAGGAGGCCAAAAGCACCAGTAAACACATAAAACAAGAAAAACACCTTAATCATGCTAGTCATCAGAAGTGATGGAGGTTGGGTTGTCCAAAGCTATTACTAGAGGAGGAGGAGGATTGAAGGATGATTGAACATGCTCTTTGAAGTGGCTCATCCAAACCTCCAGCTTCTCTACTTTCTCAGCTAACATATTCGGCCTTGCCAAACCACCACTATGCGCTCCCAAACATGGCATTGGAAGTAGTGCATTTTTTCAAAGTGAAAATGAGCTCTACATGCTCCCCTTGCCTCACCCTCTCCAAGGTTTCTAGGCATTCATGTATCGACTAAATCAAATCCCAACAATTTCTCTAAACAATAATCTTGTCTCTGACTGCGTAAAAAACTACGAGCCTTCCCCCATCGTCCTGAACCGCCACGGTGAATCATCCCATCCCTTTGCTGGCTCCATGTGGTGAGATTCCTATGACCAGCTATAGAGCCACCACAACCACGACCACCATAGGCCTTAGAAGCCACCTGACCAGAATGACTTGCCTTGCTGCCACCACAACTACGAAAAGTTACCCGTCTCGAGTGACGTGCATTAATACCTCCTTGCCCAAAGCTATTGGGCGCCATTTCCATCTGCGAGGGGATGCACAGCCCCTCAGGATGCTCGAATTACACTTAAGTTGTGAAGAGGAACGAGCCAAACAGGGAGTTAGACAGATTGTGATTAACCCTACACCATTGGGATGAGCTGACCAGTGGGTGACTTCACAAACCTCAACGATCACTAAGGAGAAAGACCCCACCCACGCTAGCGGGACCACAACCAACCAACCCAGGATGAACACAAAGAACCACAATTCTAAACCAGTAATGAGGACCTAGGTCTACAATTCACAGTCCCTCTCCTTGAATAAGATCCCCGCTAACCAAACCACTCGAAATCTAGTACACACGCTCCACATACACCGCTTGACCTTACATGACCCCGAGAGGGGACCACTGAAGGAAGCGAACCAAATTTCGCTCCAATGTGCACGGATGCCACCAGACCTTAGCAGGACTAGTAAAACAAAACCAAAGATAGAAGGTTGAATCATTCCCTTTGTGTTATGACCATAAACCGAATACCAAACTAGAAATTAACAAGAATGCACACCCGTAAGCGGAGGAGGGGACGTCGGTGGTGAAAATGCCACCTCTCCCAGATACGATGCCCTTGAAAGCAACCGCTTCCTTACTCAAAGCTCAAATTTCATTTACCATCTCCCATACATAAGGTGCATTGAGAGGAAAAGGAGGTCGATACTCGAACCTTCAACGATGTGGTATTCATGAATGTCCATGTATTTACCTCGGTATCTTCATTGGCTTGGTTAATCACCCCCATCACAGAATAACTGAAAAATCTTTACTATGTACAACGTAGTTTATAAATAAAATATTCTTATGGTTAAAACATTTCAAATAATCTTAATATTTACAATTTCGCTTCATTTTAGGTACTTTTTAGTCAATTTTGTATAAAATCTAGCAAATATTTCTTGGAATTGCAAGTCTAAGCTATGTAGATTACACAATATAGGTTGTTAACCAAATTTTCAAGGTATTAAATCCATATATACATTTAAAAATGCAATTTAAACAATTGAATTTCATGGTATTGAATCCATGTATATATTTAAGAATGCAATTTCAACAATGTAAATTTTTTCACATGGTATATATAGAAAGAACCATATTAACCATGAATACCTTTCAAACACCTAGAACAATCAAATTTCAAGAGCCACAACATTTTTTGAATTTTATAGTATTAAAATAATTTGCATGTCCAATAATTTGACGAGATCAAATTTCAAAAAACAAAAAACATTTTTTTGTTTTGTAGTATGAAAATAGTTTGCATGATCCATAATTAAAATGTTAATTTACGTTGATTAAAAATTTCATTAAACAAATATCCCAATCCACTTTAACAATTTACCATATATGATTACACAAAATAGCACAATGCATTAGGAATTTCTGTCAACAAATACACCATTGCACTTTTAAAATTTATCCTCGTTCTAAGCGTATTTATGCTTTGTAAGTGATGCAGTGCTATTTTTCTTAGTGGGTGTGGGTTTTTGCAATACATTGATGGAGTTTTTTTCTATAGTTTTTTTCTCTGTTGTAAAAACGCGAGCTATTGTATTATTGAGACAATATTCAGTTCGTAGTTTATTACTACTGGATTTATTAGATATTTTCTTTTAAATTAAATCGTAGTGAATTTTTATTTTTAATTAGTGATTTCAATTTACTCTGAACTATCATTATAAACTTGTATATTATTTAACGTTATTATTTTATGTGCTAACTTTTAAAATATAGGGGTGAGAGGTCAATGAAGTGCACTAATAAAATTATTTTTATCTAGTGTGTTCTTGGCAAGAGAGTAGCTGCTTTTAATTTAGTTTGGAACATAGTCATATATTTATATATGCTTTTAAAATAAAATAACAGTATTTAGCATTTTTATAATAACAATAGTTATTAGTGTGTCTTATTATTTAAGCATAGTGCATCCATTTTGTAAGAGCATCATGAAGTGACTATGGTTAAACATTGTTTAGAAAAACCTCCACAAAAATCTCTAACCATTAAATAAATAAATTTTATGAGAAGGTTCCATTAAAAATAACTCTGTTAAAAAACGTTATCCTTATAATATTATGAACTTGCTAAGACAACATTTATTAACTACGATCTTTAAAAGCCAGTTAAATAATCAAAATCAGAAACAATCGCTTACATGTCTTATCATGATTTTAAAAAGGCAGAGTTTCACTCTTAAATGTATCTAATTTTAAATAATTAACTTCCTTCACCATTTAAACATACTTTTAAATCTTATTAAACATCATTCATGCATTTTTACTACATTTAAATTTGATTTTATATGTACAACTAAATTCTGCACCATTTATAGTTCAGGTTACAATACCACTTTGTTTCATATCCACACGCAATAATTCGTTTATTATTTACGATATGACTCATCTTTTTTAGAAGCGACATAAATACGAGCACTCCACGTGAAATATTCTGTATGTTCGGCTCGTGAAAATGACAAAGATATAGATATGGGAACTGATTGATTGTTTTCACCTTAGCTTTTTGAGTCTCAAATACTCTGCAGGGTTTGATAAGAAAACAAGAAAAAAGAAGACAGCATAACTAGCGGGGTTGATTAAAAGAAAAATGAGTTAAACTGATCAAGCTTACTTTTTTAAAATTATTACGTGCTAATCTAGAAAATCATTCATTTTCTTCAGTTCTTGTCTATTCTCGCAGCCATTAATCTAATTAGTTCAACCATCTTCTATTAAATCACTGAAGTATGGAAAACTTGTCTCCATAATAGTGTTCAAAACAATATGAAACCTTACATCATGTGACATACACATGCTGATTCCGCATCCTTATCCAATACATCTTTTTTTATTAGAAAAAGACGCTTTCTTCATTGTTAAAAAAAATACATTCACCGAGTTTTCTCCTTTACATCTGAGACAAAAAGCTATACTATATACTATATCCACATATAGATAGTATGTTCTAGAGATTTTTCTTACGCGCAGCTCGACAGAACATTAACATCCATCAAGAAATAGGGAAAATATAGTACCGTAGGTAAAGTTAATGGATTCGGAATTCATGAGAGCGTCCTGAACTTATCCAATACATACACACAAATATTATTAGCACCTGCAGGTCCTTCGTACTTTGCACACTACACATTCCAAGGGCTGGCTTCCGGATATTGCCCTCCAACTTCAGCCAATTTTCGCAGTCATTACGTGTTTCCAAGACCATGGATTCCTAAGATGAAGAAACTGCCATTGTCGCATCGTCGGCAGAGCTGTGCAGTGTGGAATGTTGTTAAAATTGTAATTTCCCTGCCCGCAGGCCAGCATTCAACGTTGACCGTCCAACCCCTGAAACCACCCAGCAGAAAACCATAAACCGTCGGGAAGCCATCGCACCGCTCTTTGGCAAAAGTGGTTTCCGTACAAAGGGGCTCCGACGCATTTTGGAGGAGGCACGTGGATTGCCGTGACATCATCACCTGACACTTTTCGGACGATAAAACTCAGTCAAAACAGGCCTTTCGATATTGATTTCCCTCGTCCGATCTGCTCATGCATCCTCCGACGTTGATCGCTCCAAACTGCATATGGTCAACATTAAAATATTGCGTGAATAAAGTTTGGTCTTCAACCCCTGTCTGATATGCGTCCAATTAAACTGCTTACTCTCCGCCGTCTGATTCAAGGGAAGGTTCACCACCGATAAATTTTCCAAAGTACATACGGGCCTGTTGAAAATTAAATATTGCATGGTGTATTATTATAACCCATACCCTATGTTTATTGTTATGACATTTTTCTGGTAAAGTTTTTAATGTTTTTCTACGGCGCGTTAATACAAAGTATGGGCATAAAATTTAATGTAAGTTTTTTTTATTATTTCGAAATGTATGGTATACGCTTTGGTATGAGAGTTGACTCCATGTAATTATGTAATCGCACACGGTAAAAAGAAACAAGGGTCCACAACAAACCAGGGGCAGCAGCCAATGGAGACCAAAGACTAATTTTGTATTGCAGGGGAGGAACGCACAGAAGTGCATGAATTTTCTTTTGGGTTTGTAATGTAAAAAGAAAGTGCAGCAGCAGAGTAAAAATGTTTTTGTTTGTAATGTAAATGAAATGCAAAGAACGAACAACAGTGCAGTGCAGAAGGAGAAATGAATGAAGAAAACCAGTGGATAGTTTTGTTTGAAAACCATGAATTGTTTCACACAGCAGTGAAAAGGTAAATCTGTAAATCCCTGTAAGTTTTGTTTTCACACACACAGCAGTGAATGTAAATGAAATATTTACACACAGTGGTGTAAAAATTCATAGGAGGCAGAGTAACTTTTGTAAAAATGTTTTGGTGAATCCCTCTGAGTAAAAGAGGATGAATATGTAAGTGTTTTTGTTTAAAGAATATAAATCATTTTATGGTGGTGAAATACTTTGTCCTGTGTAATTATTTTTAAAAGGACTTCTCTGTGTAAAAGATCTTGGAGCAAAGGAAACAGAGGATTGCCTCTGTGTTTTATATTTTGTGGTTTTGGTATTTTCCCATCCCAAACAGACAAAAATATCCAACAGTGGTATCAGAGCAGGCTTAGGCTCTTTGTAGGTGACAAAGAAGCTGAAGGGAGGAGTCTTTTGGTTGCAGAAGTCAGTTGTTTTAAATACACAGTCAAGGATTTAGAAGCATAGCTGAGGATGCAAGGAATGGCCAGCACAAGCACTGGTATGGGTATGTTTAACACCCAGCTCCCACAGTTCAATGGGAAGAACTATGACTACTGGGCAATAACTATGAAAGCCCTGTTTGCCTGTCAAGATTTATGGGAATTAGTTCAAGATGGGTTTGATGAACCAGCAGATGATAATGAGTTTAATAGATGAACTCAGGGAGAGAAAGATCTGTTAAAGACCAATAGGAAGAAGGATGCAAAAGCCCTTGTATTTTTGTATCAAGCAGTGGACCAAAGTGTGTTTCCAAGGATAGCACCAGTTAAGACATCCAAAGAAGCATGGCAAACTCTCAAGACAGCCTATCAAGGCAAGGAGAAAGTGAAGACAGCAAAACTACAGTTGCTGAGGAGAGATTTTGAGAATCTCAACATGAAGAAGTCAGACAACATTGACTCATTCTTCACACATGTAATTGGTCTGATCACACAGATGAGGACTCATGGAGAAACCATTGAAGAAAGGAGGATTGTGGAGAAAATACTGAGGGTCTTACCCTCAAAGTTTAATGCTATAGTCACCACCATTGAAGAGACAAAGGATCTCTCAAGCTTTTCGGTTGATGAGCTACATGCATCACTGATAACACATGAGCAGAGATTGAGTAGGAATGAGAACTCATCTCTAGAGCAAGCTTTCAAGACCCAGATGTCCTTTGGAAGAGGAAGAGGTCAAGGCAGAGGAAACAAGAGAGGAAGAGGCAAAAGCCAGAACAGAGGAGGAAGGAACAGTCCAGCAAATGCTCAAGGAAGAGGCAGCAATCCAAATCAGAACCAAGGCCAAGGCAGCAGCCAGCAAAGAGAACAACATCATGCTCAAGGACAAAGGTATGAAAAAACCAATGTCCAATGCTATTATTGTAAAAAATATGGGCATTATGCCAGTGATTGTAGGAAGAAGCAGCATGATATGAGTAATAGACAAAATGCAAATGTTACTAGAGAGAACATCAGCCAAACTAATGCGTTGTTAGCTTGTAACATGGCTGAAACAAATAGTGAAGACATATGGTTTTTAGACTCAGGTTGCAGCAACCATATGACAGGAAATATAGCTCTCTTTTCTGCCCTAGATAAAAATATGAAATCAGAAGTCACACTAGGAACTGATAGCAAAGTTCCTGTTATGGGAAAAGGGGAGGTAAAAATATTTACAAAGCAAGGAGAAAGGAAAACCATAGCAGATGTCTATTATGTCCCCGGAATGAGATGTAACCTCTTGAGTATTGGACAACTTGTCCATAAGGGGTACAATGTTTTATTTAAGAATGATGTAAGCACCATCATGGATATAGCACCCAGCAAAAGATGTATTGCTGAAGTGAAGACGACAAGGAACAGGATGTTCCCTCTCAGAATAAGGGCAGATTTGAAAAACAAAGAAGTGATTGCAGCAGTTACCCAAAAGGCTTTCCAAAGTGTGCCAAAGGATGAAAATTGGTTGTGGCACTTGAGATTTGGACATCTCAACTTTGGAGGTCTTAACTTGTTGAGCTGAAAGGGAATGGTAAGAGGATTACCATTGATAGAGAAACCGGACAGCCTTTGTGAAGGTTGTATCTTGGGGAAACAACACAGAGAAAGTTTTCCATAAGGGAAAAGCATAAGGGCAAAGGCACCCTTAGAGATTGTCCACTCAGATGTATGTGGACCGATGCAAACTCCATCTTTAGCACGCAGCCAATATTTTCTAACTTTCATTGATGATTTTACTAGAAAGACTTGGATTTATTTTCTTAAAAACAAAAGTGAAGTGTTTGAAAAATCCGAAATTTCAAAGCACTTGTGGAAAATCAAAGTGGGCTGCATATCAAAGTTTTGAGAACTGACAGAGGAGGTGAATATATCTCCAAAGAATTCCTACGGTTTTGCAGAGAAAATGGAATACACAAGCAGTTTACAGCAAGGTACACCCCACAGCAAAATGGAGTTGCTGAAAGGAAGAACAGGACAATCATGGATATGGCAAGGAGCATGTTGAAGGGAAAGCATTTGCCAAATGATTATTGGGCTGAAGCTGTAAATTGTGTAGCGTATATTTTGAACAGGTGTCCTACAAAAGCAGTGATGAATAGAGTGCCGGAAGAAGCATGGTGTGGGAGAAAGCAAGGGGTCACCCACATGAAAGTTTTTGGATGTGTGGCCTATGCACACATTCCAGATTAGCTAAGGAGGAAGTTGGACAGCAAAGGGGAGCAATGTCTTTTCATTGGATACAGTGAAGAATCCAAAGCTTACAGGTTGTATATCCCATCCACCAAGAAGTTTTTTGTGAGCAGAGATGTTCAGTTCATTGAAGAGGAAGCTTGGGATGGAAGCATAGAGAAAATAGTGAATGTTAAAAAAAGTTTGTCTCATGATGAAGATGATGAGGAGGTGGCTGAAATGCATTCCCAAATTGCAACGCCAACACAAGGACAGCAAGGGACACCATTGAAGATAAATGAGAGTGCTTCTCCAAGCACACCACAATGAGGAAATTCAAGTGCATCTTCAAGCACTTGCACACCAAGTGAAAGAGGTAAGAAGTTCAGAAACTTGAGTGACATATATGATGAAGGAATGAATTCTTTATTTGCCTTGTATTGTCATGTTGATGATCCTATTCATTTCGAGGATGCAATTAAAGATAAGAAATGGATAGAAGCAATGGATGAGGAGATGAATGCCATAGAGAGAAACAAAACATGGGATTTGGTTGAGCTACCAAAAGGTAAAGAAGTCATTGGAGTGAAATGGGTTTATAAGACCAAGTGCAATGCTGAAGGCAAGATAGAAAGGCATAAGGCAAGGCTGGTTGTCAAGGGGTACAAGCAGCATTATGGGAGAGATTATGAGGAGACTTTCGCACCGGTTGCAAGAATGGAAACCGTGAGAGCAGTGCTGTCCATAGCAGCACAAACAAGTGGAAAGTTTACCAAATGGATGTGAAGTCAGCATTCCTGAATGGAGTGTTAATGGAAGAGGTTTATGTTGAACAGCCTCTAGGCTATGAGAAGAAAGGTGAAGAGCACAAAGTGTGCAAATTGAAGAAAGCTCTTTATGGGCTGAAGCAAGCACCAAGAGCATAGTACAGTAGAATAGACTCCTATCTACTAGAGAATGGATTTGACAAGTGTGAGGGAGAACCCACAGTCTACATCAAAGAAAAAGATGGTAAATTGCTAATTGTTGTGTTATATGTTGATGATGTGATTTTTACAGGTAATGATGACTACCTCATTGAAAATTTCAAAACAGTCATGAAAGAGGAATTTGAAATGACTGACATGGGTTTGCTAAGATATTTCTTAGGAATAGAAGTAGATCAAAATGAAAATGGAATTTTTATCTCTCAAGCAAGATATGTAAATGAAGTATTGGGCAGATTTAATATGCAAGAGTGCAAGGCAGCAATCACTCCCACAGTAATGGGATTAAAACTCAGTAAAGAGGACAGCAGCAAGGATTTTGATCCTAGTTTGTACAAGAGCATAGTTGGCAGCGTTATGTATTTAACTGCAACTAGACCTGACATAATGTTTGCTGTTAGTTTGATTTCCAGATTCATGGAGAGGCCAAAGGAAGCACATTGGTAAGCAACAAAAAGAATTATGAGGTATGTTAAAGGTACTAAAAGTTTTGGCATATTATATAATGTCTCAGAACATTCAGATTTAGTTGGCTACACCGATAGTGATTGGGCTGGAAGTGTAGATGATCGGAAAAACACTTCTGGTTATGTTTTTCACATGGGTTCAGGAGCCATTTCATGGGCTTCTAAGAAGCAGTCCATTGTAGCATTGTCTACAGCAGAGGCTGAATATGTGGCAGCTATAGCAGCAACATGTCAAGCATTTTGGATGAGAAGGATGTTGAGGAGCTTAGGTAAAGAGCAGACAAAAGCAACAGTGATTTTTTGTGACAATAGCTCAGCTATTGCATGATCCAAGAATTCAGTGTTTCATAAGAGAACGAAACACATTGACACAAGATTTCATTACATCAGGGAATTGGTGAGCAATGGAGAAATTGCCTTAGAACATTGCAGGACTCAGGAACAGGTTGTAGACATTTTGACAAAGCCACTGGATGAGAAAAGCTTTGAGTTTTTGAGAAAATGTTTGGGTATGACTGAATGCCCAGCAGTTGAAATTAAAGGGGAGTGTTGAAATATTAATTTCAACTGGCTGCATTAACTTCGGAAAACCACTTCAGAAAACCACAAATTATTTCACACCGCTTTTGGTAAAAAGTTGTTTTTGTCAGAGGGGCTCTGAACACCCCGATTAGCTGCCACGCGTCCAGTGTGCGGACACAAAACCACCCACTCCCTGGAAGCTAAAGTTCGATTGTTTTGTAAGAGGTTGGTGTGCCAATTGCGTCCGATCAGGTCAACGGACAAGCATCTTCAACAACCTGCTAGAAAGTTAATTTTACTTTTACCGCACATTTTATTTAATGAATTTAATGAATGTGTCATTGTCTTAGGTAAAAAACTTTATGTTTTCATACGGCATGTATGGGTGCGAATTAAAGAGTGGTATGGGCAAGTCAACACCATTTTTTTAATGCTTTTGGTATATGTTTTGTGCAAGTCAACACCATTTTTTTAATGCTTTTGGTATATGTTTTGTGCGTGTTGACATTTTGATAATTGCACACGGGATGTGAAGCAGAGGGCTCGCAATAGCGGAAAAGCACAGGGGAAACACAGTAGTGTAAAAGACTCCCGACAGTGAATGAAATTTAGGATTCCTTCTTACAGGTGTTTGTATTGTTTTGTTGAAACGAATGAGAAGGCAATTTTTTTATTTGAATATGAAATGTAAAATCTCCTGCATTTCGAATGTAATGAAGAATTTCACATAGAAGTGAATGTAAAAGAATTTCTTTTACAACAGTAAACTTATGTAAGAATTTTTATTCTACAGCAGTAAATGTAAAAGCCATTTTACAGCAGTAAATGTGAATGTAGATTTTAATCATTTGTAACAGAGGCAGAGTAATTTTGTTTTTGGTGAAAAGTTTTTGGTGAATCCCTCACAGTAAGAGGAAGAAATATGTATCAGAGTTTTTATTAATGAATATAAAAGTTTTATTGGTGTGAAAAATCTCTCTCCTCAAAATTTTATTTGCTTCCCTGTGCAAAAGATCCTGAGGAGAAAAACATAGCATTGCTCTGTATTCAGTTTTTTTTGTTTTTGGGATTTTACCAGAAAAATCCCCAAAGCATTTCTCTGTATTCAGTTTTTTTTGTTTTTGGAATTTTACCAGAAAAATCGCCAACATAACGTACTAATTACAGTTAAAATCTGTTATCAGTTTCACTGTATTCCCATGCTCTTCGCTGTGATCCAATCAACCCATTCTTAGCTTACTCTCTCCTTTATAAGTGCCTCTTCCTTTCCCATAAATAGGAATAGATTACATATATAATGAATCACAACTTGGCTTCTGCTCAGATAAGTGCCTATTTCTAAGGTTGAAAACATATAGATACCTGTCTGATTAGACCTTCCCCTGAGATTTTCGACTTGATACCTGCTTTATATATTGGTGGATCTTGAACTGCTCGTGCAACTCGCGCTGCTTTCAAATAATAACCGCTGGATCTTCTTGATTTGCTGCTGGACCTGGTCCTAGTGAGTATGCTGGTTCTTGTAGGTAATTTGCAGTAAACAGCATCAAAATCGGGATCAACAGTCACTCCCGGCAAGACTTGCTGCCTCTGCAGCCGACATTGTTTGGAATCTAATTCTCAGATACCCTAACATCGAAATATAATTCTTAGATACCCTAAGATATAAACTGGTTAAAATTTCTGAAAATGACAACTGAGGACTTTTAACAAAATCAATAACATTTTTCTTTGTTTGTCGTAATCATGGGCATCAACCAAATACGCGAAATAGATTAAACTTATTATATATATTCATTTGAATTTTTAAAATTATTAAACTAGCAATTGTCCCAAAAGGTACAAAGAGAGGTCGATAGGATTATTAAATTAGAATTGTTGAATTTCTCTAGAAAAAATTGGTTCAAATTTGAGCATCTAGAATAAGCAAAAGAACATTCCGTTAGATTAAGAGATCATCAAACCATAGCAAAAGCACCATTAATCGAAAAACATAATACAAGACTGACGTTAATACTGGCCGGAAAAGTCCAACACTGTAAAACCTTTCAGAACCAACTATTGAAATGGGTGGAAGTTCAGTCAGGACTCAGAAAACACCCGGTAGGCCCAGAAAAGACCAAGAAATTAACTTTTAGGTTCTGCCGACATAAAATTCTTAAAAAAAAAGAAAAAAGCAATCTCTGGATCAGAAAATCCATGGGTCCGTTCCACTCATACATAACTTCATGAATAACCCATTTTTTCACCATGTCTTCAGAGGCCTGCACTGTCTTCTTATAAATTTTAAATCAAAATGGTGATGATCACATTCCACCCAGCTACGATTGAGCCAGCAATCGATTTTCATCTTAGCATTGAGGCCTGCAGCGATACATACCTTAGGACTGCGTGTGTTTTCTGCAGCATCAACCATATGAAACCGGTGATCTCCACCATTCAATTGTGGGCTCACCCTCTTCTTCTCTACTGGCCCGCTATCAATGTCTAGTTTGTGAAAGGTACTCTTGTTGCCATGTGTCTGAAGCGTTCTAGACTTGTGCAGCGACAACCTTTCTGTTAAAACAAGGAAAATTAAAATTAAAAAACAAGCAGACGCAGCAGAAAAAGAACAATACTTTCTGTGACAATCCTGCAAACCAGCCAAATTTTACAGGTTTTACAACACATATACTTCAACACAGAGTTGTTACATCCAGAGAATTGAGTTGTATTCTAAAGCCTGGGTGGGACACGCATGCACCTGGAGGATGCAAATATTGCAAAGCTCCAATATGTCCGGAACGTGAAGTAATTCTTTCCATTACCCTTGTCTAAAAAAAAAAATAATGGTAGCCGAAAACAGGGCACCAATATCAATAAAATAAAACTTATATAAATGAAAGAGAACTGCAAAGAATTACCTGATGTGAGTGCCACAGGCGGGAGAGAGAGAGGCTTTTCAGGCATGCCAACCAAAACCAATTTCCCATTCACCTTCAATAAACTAATGAGAGGCAACAATGGATGGTCGGCAGCCACTGTATCAATTCAATTATGTAATCCAGGGACCTGGCTGCATCCTGCATCTGTTTCTCATCTTTGCTGATGAGGAAGTACTGCCCCCAAATACTCTCTGGCTTCCTTTTCCTTCTTAGGCGATGTACTGATCACCGTTACTTTCAGTCCAAAAGCTTTGCCAAATTTAACAACCATGTGTCCCAAACCACCAAGCCCCACAACGCCAAGGCTTTTTCCAGGCTCTGTCGTTTGGAAGTATTGCATGGGGCTGTATACAGTTATTCCTGCACATAGCAATGGGGCTGCTGCATCAAAGGGCAGGTTCTCTGGGATCTTCACTACAAACCTACTTAATTTCACATTAGAGAATCGATTAAATCTGTATTTGCTCCTGATCTTTCAAACAAACAAAAAAATTGATCCCA
The DNA here is from genome assembly GCA_000404065.3 of Pinus taeda. Taxonomy (NCBI): domain Eukaryota; kingdom Viridiplantae; phylum Streptophyta; class Pinopsida; order Pinales; family Pinaceae; genus Pinus; species Pinus taeda. Next base: position 71,462 of record APFE031571023.1, read on the forward strand.
ATTCTCTGGGCTCTTCACTACAAACCTGCTTAATGTCACATTACAAAATCGATTAAATCTGTATTTGGTCCAGATCGAATTGGGATCTTCACTACAAACCTGCTTAATGTCACATTACAAAATTGATTAAATCTATATTTGGTCTAGATCTTTGAATAAAAAAAATTGATCGCAATGCATGAATCATACAGCTAATTGTACCAAACTTCGAGTATATTGAGCTGGGGCGTACGAGAAGCATTTCTAGTATATTAAAGTTATTTTTACTCATTATATTACAAAACATTTCCAGCATATTCAATCAATTCAATTCAATCAATTTTAGATTTCCTTTTTAGGCCATAAATCTGTTCAGAGAATTTAAAAAGCCCAAGACAATTGAAATCGGCTGGCAGGGAAGGTTTCCAATGCCATTTATCATCAGATTCGAGGAGATAAGTCGCTTTAAATGTGATGGAGAGAGTTCAATCGGTTGCATTTTTATCTAGTCCTTTTCAGTTTCTCGGTAATGTGTACCTTTCTGGCTCAGGTGTAACAAACTCTTGTGTTTCTGATCAACGCAGTAGGTTTTGGATTTTTTCCAAGTTACAAATCGCTTCAGATACTCTCAAAATCCAGTATAGTTGTGTGTGAACGGGGAATGTTTTCAATGTGGAATGGGAAATTTATGGCCTACAAATCGGTATATAATGAAATATTGTGGAGTAGGTAACATAATGTTTTGGCCACAGATTTAGTTTGCAGGTTGAACAGGACAAAATATATGCAACAGAACTTCATTTCAGAACATATTTCATGGAAAAACAAACTAAAAAATCAGCTTAAAATGCAGTAGTAAAAAAAATATGGTCACAAAACCAATATAAGCATCACATCTACTTACATAATATTTAAATGTGTTTACTGTCAACTGGGTTTAATTTGAATTTGAATGGTTACTCTTTGACGTCAATTAAGTTTAGTTTCAATGATTATTATTATTTTCAAAGTTGTTATTCCCCACCTAGATTCAAATAACCTCAATTACTTGAAGGTGTAGCTGTTTGAAACATTTCAACCCATAAGCACAGAATCCATCAAGCTAGTCCTATCAATTACAATTTTACAGAATGAAAACTCAATTTCAATGATTATTATTATTTTCAAAGTTGTTACTCCCCACCTAGATTCAAATAACCTCAATTACTTGAAGGTGTAGATGTTTGAAACATTTCAACCCATAAGCACAGAATCCATCAAGCTAGTCCTATCAATTACAATTTTACATAATGAAAACTCAATTGGGCTAGGCTTATTGCTTCAACAAATTTTCCAAAGAACAGGCCTATCAAGGTAGCATGTAGGGGACACCAGAATATGTTCCATGCCTGTTTTAATGAAAACAAATGTTGTTAATGAAATACATAAACAAAACTCCTGAATTATTTAGTAAGGATGATAATGCCCTTATATAGATGTTTAGTGAGAAGAGTCAAACTTGATTACTATGCAGTTTAGAAATAAATACCTTTCAGAAACCCCCATGGACAAACCAAAATCAGCTAACTTCAGCTGCTCAATGCAGTACAGGTTCAAAACATATTCTCAGGTTAAATATCCCAATGGACAACACCCATCTCAGGCCATTATTTGATTATCAATATTAAATGTTTGATCAATTTTGCAGCCTGATTCTAAGTAGCATCCATTTATGGCCATGTCATCAATCAGGTATCCCCTAGAGCACAGCTCCATCACAAGATGCAAATAATCTACATCTCCATACATGGCACTCAGCGTGAAAACACTAAGATGTCGAGAAAGGTGTTGTATGCTCTCGGCTTCTCTACAGCCATTCTTTTTGGTCTCTTTGGGCAAAATATTGCAGGCCCGCCCTTCTCTAGTAGCCTTGCTGTCGTGGATTCTGGCCAGACCCAATTTCCCTCATCCTATTTTGGGCCCAAATAATCAGATTCAAGCTTTTTCTTCTTACCGGACTGGGTAAACAAACACTCTCTCTTTAATCCTCTTCCCAGTGAATTAGGTAAACAAACACTTCTTGGAACAAGAAGTGGAGCAATAGCTCATCCCAAACCCAATTCATTGAACCCTAGTCTTTTCCTTCCTCTGCTGCTAAAAGGAATTATGATGCCAAGCTCTATATTCTAAGTCAGTGCGATCAACCGCCACTCTGGAAAAACAAAATAACCAAATGATCCAGCAGTAAATAAACCCACCCATTATTTTTGCAAAAAAAATCTCAGCAAACATCGAATATCAAAGCTCTGCAATGAATTTTAAACCCCATTTTCTAATTCAAATTTTCAATTAAAACCAATCCAGAAGATTTCCGGCAGACTCTTTTCAAATCTCATTGTCCACCCTGGTGTTTTCTGCTACTCCCAATACTTTTCCCAACACAAACACGATAATAAAATTACCAAAAAACGCAATAAAATTGTTAAAAGAATTACATACCTCTGTAAATTCTGTCAAATCATCAAAATTTCAGGTCTGTGGGTCGCAGAAATACGAGAGCCATATCAATTTGTAATAGAAAGTCAGTGAGTCAGCTCCGGGGAAGAGAAAATTTGCGAGAGAATACAAAAACAAATGTTGTTAATGAAATACATAAACAAAGCTCCTGAATTATTTAGTGAGGATGATAATGCCCTTATATAGATGTTTAGTGAGAAGAGTCAAACTTGATTACTATGCAGTTCAGAAATAAATACCTTTCAGAAACCCCCATGGACAAACCAAAATCAACTAACTTCAGCTGCTCAGTGCAGTACAGGTTCAAAACATATTCTCAGGTTAAATATCCCAATGGACAACACCCATCTCATGCCATTATTTGATAATCAATATTAAATGTTTGATCAGTTTTGCAGCCTGATTCTAAGTAGCATCCATTTATGGCCATGTCATCAATCAGGGATCCCCTAGAGCACAGCTCCATCACAAGATGCAAATAATCTACATCTCCATACATGGCACTCAACGTGAAAACACTAAGATGCCCAGAAAGGTGTTGTATGCTCTCGGCTTCTCTACAGGCATTCTCTTTGGGCAAAATCTTGCAGGCCCGCCCTTCTCTAGTAGCCTTGCTCTCGTGGATTCTGACCAGACCCAATTTCCCTCATCCTATTTTGGGCCCAAATAATCAGATTCAAGCTTTTGCTTCTTACCGGACTTGGTAAACAAACACTCTCTCTTTAATCCTCTTCCCAGTGAATTAGGTAAACAAACACTTCTTGGAACAAGAAGTGGAGCAATAACTCATCCCAAACCCAATTCATTGAACCCTAATAATGAAAATTGAAATAATGAATAGGTAAATACCAACATGAAATTACCACAAGAAAAGCTACGTTGTCAAACAAATAATTTATTAAATACCTACATAGACGTAATAAATTCCAAAAAAGACCAACAATGGTAATCCCAACACTCTTGCAAAATTTTTGCATGGCAATACGACCAATTGCCAACTTCACATGCAATATTGTTTACATTAAAATAAAGTTTACTCAAATTCACATTAAAAAGTAATGAAGATAAACTGTAACAAGATGATGCCTTTTATGCTTTGGGTCGAGAAATTATGATAAGAATAATGAGACAACAGACTAACAGGGTTTTTTTAATTAATTTGACCCTCTCCCTTAAGAGATTGGATCTAATTGTAGAGAGGGATAACTTGGAATATGCCATGTCTTAACAGGACCATGTAGGATTTATGCACCAAGGGCAGAGCAGCAAACTCCCAAGATATGGAGAGAAAGTGGGTACCCAATAAATATGGACTCGCATTTGCAGGTTTTGTATGTCGGAACCTTAGAAGACCATTTCATCCTTAAATGCCCTGTCTTTATGACCGGCCGGAAACTTCTCCGAGGCAGATCTATCTGCACCTCTAACTCCAGACTCTTTACTTACTTGCAACATTTTGATGATTCCAAACACAAGAGGCGTCAAGAACAAAACTCCAATATCAGGTCAGACAGGCTGCGTAGACTTCAATATATAAAACCAATGGATGGGAAGAATTGCATTACACACTTCTTCTTGACCTTGGATGTTAGAAGATTAACAATTGATAGCCATGTTGATATCGAGCTTCTTCATTGTCCTTCGAACCCTTGTTCTTTTTGCCCATTGGGCTCTCTAGGGTTTGATGATATCTGTTTCAGCACTCCATTGTAGTCGTTTATTTCTTTTATCATTCTCACGGATATTATTAAATTACCGACTCTTTTAACACTTAATTCAGCTTCCCAATGCCTTTTCATCTTTGCAGTTTTTATAATGCTGTTGGAAATTTGTGGCAACCAGTGGCAATTGATATTAAAATTAAAAGTAAAATTGAATGTCCACCTCGAGTCTACCATTTCAAAAATCAAATTACACTGGGATCTCTTAAGCAATTTGTTAAGCTAAGTAATTATAAATTTGACTAAATTCTTGAGCTGTTTTCTTTTTCTTAGCGTAATGCACCGAATGACTTAATTCAAAAATTCTGCCTTGATACAATACTTGGATATAGAGGTCTATGTAAAGCTGCTGCTCTAAATCAATATTACAAACAATACAAGAAAAATCCAAAACATGGCTGCACAAAGAAAGTACCCCAAAGATTGTTGTGGCTGAGATCCAGTTCACTCAAGACCGAAGAACCTTCCATAAAAAGCGCACCCGGTAAAGGTCCAGAAAACTCGTTATTGCTAAGGCGCAAGATCTCGATGCTGTAAATAAAGTTGAAAGACGGAAGTTGTCCCGAGAACCGATTGTTGCTGATATCGACAACCTTCAAATTTTCAAAAGGAATTGCGCCGTTATAAGCCAAGCTTCCGTTGAGCTGATTGCTACTGAGATTGAGATGCTGAAGAGAGTATATAAGGCCGGACACAATCGGCCACATAGAAGGCAAGGGTCCAGAGAGCTCGTTGTTGCTAAAATCAATGTATTCCGCAGACTGCAACAGCATGAGACCACTGTCAATGGGACCGGTAAGCTTATTCGAATGCAAATCTAGCTGTTGCAGCTCTCTAAGGTTCTGGAAACCCTTGGGGATTATGTCGGTCAGATTGTTTGATGACAGGTTCAGGTAAATTAGGCGTTGCATAGCAATTAGGGCACTAAAAAACACGATAACAAAATTACCAAAAAAACGCAATAAAATTGTTAAAAAAATTACATACCTCTGTAAATTCTGTCAAATCATCAAAATTTCAGGTCTGTGGGTCGCAGAAATACGAGAGCCATATCAATTTGTAATAGAAATTCAGTGAGTCAGCTCCGGGGAAGAGAAAATTTGCGAGAGAATACAAATCATCGGAGCCTCTGATGAAATCCATGACTGAAAGACAGTTCAAACACCAAGACGAGGAAAGCCCGCAATGTTGTTTTTGTGAACTCCAATTCGTGGAGTCAAATGCAAAAAGAAGTTTGTTGCGTGATTGAAGAAATGAAGGCCATGTTCCGCTCGTAACTGAAGGATGAAGGCCCCGTAACTGAAGGATGAAGGCCATGATGATGACGAGTAACTGAATGAGCAAGACCGCACAGATGTCAGTGGAGAACATAAGGACTGTGCACAGATGTCAGACGTACTCTAAAGACTGTGCACAGATGTCAAACGTACTTTAGTTACTGAAGAATGCCAAGTGTTAACCTCACAAAGAAAAAGACCACGAAAGCTTGTTTCAAAGGAAAGCCTATTGGTCTAATTATATCAATAAATAAATTTGTAATTAGAAAATATATGAAAATATAATCACTAGGATATACCAACCAGAAGTATTTCTTTAATATTGGCTTTTCGAATGGATTATTAAAATGTTCAATATGAAACTGTACAACTTGAAACTATGTTATTTATCTCAAACTTGATTAAGTTGGTTTTTGATAGCGTTATAAAAATATTTTGATAGTTTTGCAGAAATATTTTAGTAAAAATGGTGAACACTTAGTAATTAAGAGACCTGTATCTCAAAATTATTTTTGATATGTTCTTAATTATTCAATATAATAATTATCGCGAATTATAGTTTTAAAGATAATTAGATAAGGAGGTTTGATCTCTACATGTCTAAACACCATATGTGCCATTTTAGTACCTACTAAAACATAAATTAGGAATACCAAACTGATATAATGTAGGAAGCAAAAAAATGATCATAAATATAAATGAGAGAAAATTGGAATATATATGTTCTTACCAACTTTACGAGTCAAATACTTAAAATAATAAATTATTTAATATATGAATACTTAAAACAACAAATTATTTAAAATAATAGATTATTTAATATATAAATTTTTAGTGTTTTAAAAGTTTCTCAATTGTTGAAAATAATAATTATTTAATATATAAATTTTTAGTGTTTTTAAAAGTTTCTCAAAATACTAATTATATTTATACATTCCAAAAGCACTTTTTAAATAATAAAAAATCATATATTTTTTCAAAATTATATTATTAAATTTTAATAAAAAAATCAAAACATCTATAGATTAGATCTACACCCACTCTTCTTAAAATGATGATATATACAGTAACATACTTCCCCTTCCTATGGTGAAAGGGTATACAGCGTAGACTACACCCACAAATAGTAAAGATGCTTGTAAATAGTATGCTCAGTCTTAACCAATCCAAATGAACCATTTCTTCTGGGTTCTTGATTCTATAATTTTATTTATTTTATCTTGTCACATCCCTAGCCATTTCTTATGATTATGGATCAAGTTATAGACTAGAATAGACTCTCTCTTCTGAAGGCTCTGTAATACATATTGGATGGAGTGAAAGGTTATAATAAATTTTGTACAAAAGACCCCTCAGAGTTGTCTCAACTTACTATGTGTGCATTGTAAGTACTCAGTTCCAAAATATTTTTCATATAATTGTTCACTTACTTAGAGGAGAAATTGAACAAGCTATGTAAATTTTGAACCATTTAGCTCTTTAAGCCCTATTATTTTTTTCCTTGTTTATCGTCCATCCTCATATTTTAAAGTTGTAAAATATCTTTCATATAACTACTTGTTTAGAGGCCAAATTGAACATGTTATATAAACTATTCAAGTCTTCATCCATCATTAATTTTTCGTCCTTCCTTATATAAATACAACACAACATCACATGCACTTCATCATCATCTTCTCTTTGTATGGAAAGGAAGCATGGATTTTTCTTGATTGATATCTTTCTATCTCCTTGTTTCCATTGCTAGGTGATGAGTTCAGACTAAATTGACAAATTCTATGTCATTCATGTTTGAAGTTTTTTTTATCTTGAGAATATGTTGTTCTATATTATCTTTTCTTTAGGTACTCTTCATGCCAACTTGAAGAATCTTAAGATTGTACTTTAATGAACCTATATTTTGTAGAAATCCTACTTCCATATTGGTGAGAGTTTTATATGAAGGTTTTATGTTGATTTTATTTCATACTCATTGAGTATGATTTTTTCTTTACGGGTTCTAGGACTATTAAAGATTGTTTAATCTACTAATTTTTCATTATATTTTTGATTCTCTTAAAAGGACCTAATTTATATTTTAGTAGATGATATGAAGCTGGTTTCCTTTTTTCTTTATGTGGATAGTAAAAAATATACAGTGATGTGGCTTTCATCACTTCAAGAGCAATAAAAACAAGGCTATTAAGAAAACAACTCCAACAATGAGAGGGATTTGGTAGCAGCTTTGGAATTGGTGAACATGTCTTTCTCTTTGGTGTTGGCTACTGGGCATAGCTTTCTTCATCTTGTATTGAAGAATGTAAATTTGCATTTAGCTTATACTACATCAACCATGAAATTGCCAACATTCAGGGCACACTTGCCATCACATTTGTAGAGAAAATTATGATAGAGTATCACATTTTTCTTATCAAATCTAAATGCTTCTATATGCAACAACGATGGCTTTCATCACTTTAAGAGCAATAAAAATACCTCTATTGAGAAAACAACTCAAACACTGAGAGAGATTCGGTAGCAACTATGGAATTGGGAAACATGTCTTTCTCTATGGTGTTGGCTATTGGGAATAGATTTCTTGATCTTGTATAGAAGAATGTAAATTCTCATTTAGCTTATACTACATTAACTATGAAATTTCCAGCATTGAGGGCACACTTTCCATCACATTTGTAGGGAAAATTATAATAGAGTATCACACTTTTCTTATCAAATCTAAATTCTCACAACTACCTTATGCCTAGTAGTTTAAATTTGTGCAAGGAGGAGTGTCAAGGTGAAAGATAGAATAAGAACAGGGGATATCGGATTGAGTGGTGTATGAAGAATCTAGTTGACTAACTACATTAAAAGGGTCAAATATTGAAGGGAAAAATTTTGACTTAAGTAGAGAGTTCTTTGACCAAGTTTGACCATAACTTGTTGGAAAATTTAATCTCATAGTTGACTAACTACATTAAAAAAATTTAGAAGGAAAAAGTTGTTGGGTTTTTCCCCAAATGGTTTTTTTAGGGTAAATGTGTTTTCTTTGTGCATTGTGGTCTCTACTATCGTTGTGAATGTCTAAAGTGTAATTATTTAATAATAAATTGGAATTTGTTAACAGTTGTTGGGTTTTCCAAATGAAATGGCTTTTTTAGGGTAAATGTGTTTTCTTTGTTCATTATCGTCTACATCATAATACTTTTGTATTCTAATGTCATACAAAAATAAATCATAATCTTATTTTATACAACTTATATGTAACAACTACTTCATGCATATTTTGGATTTAGGGACTGAAATTCTACACCAACTAATTTTTTTGGAAAAAAAGAATGACAATTTTTATTTTAGAGAAAAAATTAGATATTGAATATACTCATTACTACATTCGATTATGGATTTTTGATATATATATATATTGGAAGTTAATGAAAATTGTAGCAATTTGTAAATTTTTACTGGTTATTGTGATTATTTTATTTTTTCCTTTACAAATTTCACTTAATTGATATTTCAAGAAAAACACTAGTTAAGAGACATTTAATACATCTCTTAATAAACATTCAATGTTTATAATCACAATTTTACCATTTAATTTAATTAAAATTTTTCCCTTGACAAATTTCACTTAATTGATATTTTAAGAAAAACACTGGTTAAGAAACAATTAATACTTCTCTTAATCAACATTGAGTGTATATAATCACAATTTTAATGTGCCAATATGATACACCTATTAATAGATGCTTATGGAATTTTTTTTGGGCAATGAGTAAATACTTTTAACATGTGGGTTGAAAAAGTTCATTTCCATGTTTTAAAATCCATTCACATCATTCAGTGTCTATAATCACAATTTTAGTGTGCTAATATGGTTTCACACCTACTAATAGATGTTTATGGATTTTTTTTTGGGACAATGAGTAAATACTTTTAACATGTGCATTGACAAATTTCATTCCATGTTTTAAAATCCATTCACACAAAAGAAAGCAATCCTAATTTTTTGATAAAGAGTTGGATTTAGGAGACATAATATTATAGGTAAATTTTGTTACCCATAGTGAAATTTTAAGTGTTTTAAATTTTTAAATATCATTTAAATTCATAATTTGTGAAATTCTTTGACTATATTCTTAATGTGTTTCAATCTTTGGTGAAATAGAAAACAATGTCAAATAACCCAAATTAAAATGTTGATGCTTCTCACTACTTGAGTCATACATAGAATGTAATTAAAGAAACAATGACTCTCACATTGAATGTTAATATTGTTGAATGTAATTATTTCACAAATAAAAGCTATTGTGAAAAAGCAATAACCTTTATCTGTGATTAAAAAAACGTAATCAAAGTGTTGATGCTTCTCACTGCTTGAGTCCTACAAAGAATGTAATTAAAAAAACATTGACTCTCACCATGGATGCCAATATTGTTGGGTGTAATTATTTTGCACGTAGAAATTATTGAGAAAAATCAATAACCGTACTTTTTGTAATTAAAAAAACATTGACTCTCACCATGGATGCCAATATTGTTGAGTGTAATTATTTTGCACGTAGAAATTATTGAGAAAAATCAATAACCGTACTTTTTGCATGTCGTTAAAGAGAAAGCACATAATGTTGACATTATCTATTCCAGATATTTATTTTTACGAATGTTCATAATATTTTTTTGTAAAAAAATATAAGCAATATTTTAGTTTGAAAAATTAACTTGTTAAGCGTTTGCATCACTATCTTAATTGAAAATGGAATACATTCTTTACCTCAAAAACCAATATACAAACTATATCCATTATTAGATCACCGATGAATTATCAGAGCTACCAAAAAAATTGAACTAGCCAAATAAGAGTAAAGACCAAAGTAGCGCTCATTACATTTTTAGAAAGTATAGTTGCATTCTCTTCGAGAGATTATTCCTCTAGTAGCAAATTCGTTTCTAACTAATTTTTAAGAAAACTAATTATATATACCATGTGTAAAATCTTAAAACCAAAATAACTATATAACTAAATTTCAATGTGATTCACCATCTACTCAACTAAAAATAATGTAACTAAGTATCAAGAGAAAATTCACTTAGAAAAAATATTTAATCTAATAATAAAAAATAAGGTATATTTAATTTAATAATAAAAAAATAAAATAGTGAATTGGAAATTTGAGCTTCACCATCTACTCAAGTAAAAACAATGTGACTAAATATGAGGAGAAAATTCACAATCTACTCAAGTAAAAACAATGTGACTAAATATGAGGAGAAAATTCACAATAGAAAAGACTAATTATAGTTTGTTTATCTCAACTTCTCGTTCCTCCAAGGAGACTCTGCTCTCATCATCAAGAATCTTTCAAAAGTCTTGAAACTGATTACCCGGAATGATATTTTGTATTAACCATTGTTCCATGGTCAATTTGGAACTATAAGCATTACCGATCGATGAAAGATCGGAAGCCATTAAACAACAGGAAAGCTGAAATTGGAACAAACAACCATATTGCGGATGGAACCCAGAATCTCTGGTTTCATAGACCAACGTCTTATCCATTAATTAATTAGTCTAATAACCAAAAAATCTAATTTATTCCATTTGCCTCTGGCTTCCTCTCAGACGTTGTCTAATTCGTTTCATCTGTTGCTGGTGCTTCACTTCCGAGTGGGTTCTAACCTGCTAACTTTGATTCGGGAACCAGAATTGGTTCACGACTCGCACCGATCTGGATCTATCGCAATTTCCGGAACTGTAGATCGCAAAGAAACTTAACTCTTTGGAAAAGATGTAGTGACCCTGTAGAACGATGTGCGCCCTATATCCACCGCTCATTGCGTTTGCTGCTCTATCAAAATATGTTGCTGGATGACAAAAAAAAATTAGTCAATAGGATTATTATAGGAATATGAAAATAGGAATATGAAACAGAGAGTTAGCAACATATAATTCCAAAAAAATAAATGAGTAGAACTGATTTGATAAATCTGATTTGCTACCAGTTTTAATTGATGAGTAATTTGTAGAAGGGCCAAAGTTTGTCGCTTGGATTTGATCGTTCATCCATTACATAGTGAGATATAAGTCTCTCGAAACCTGCAAGACAAAAAAGTTCGATTTTTTTTTCATTGCACATTAAGGAGAGTAAACAGAGGTTTACACTCTCTTTCATTGTTTGATTCTTGTGAGTTGAAACCCGCCAAATGAATCCTACCACTCGTGCGATCCCATCGTTGATAGGGGTCGTTGAAATAACCAGAGGGAACATTCTTGTTGATGCTTGCCAATTCTATCTCACTAAAAATTTCAATGAGATGTGAAGATTTGCACAAGCAAAGCAAGGCCATTGTGCAGCAACACCCAACCCAAAAGAGTTAGAAACACACAGGAAGCCAACCTCCGAGGCATGGACATTCATGTACCCGTGCACAAAATCAGAATTCAAATTTCAAATAGAAACACTTTGAAGATTCAAAATTTAGATTTCACATGGTAGCTGGTCGATCCATGCTTTAATTACATGCACGGTCTAGACAGTATGATGGCAGCGATAGAGGCAGTGATGGAGATAGCGATAGAGACGGACCATAGCCCTATTAAATTACTCGTTAGCTGCATGTCTTTAATTTTATAACACATTTTATTATTTTTCATTTATCTCGTTATGCGCGCGAGTGTGTTATAAACTTAAAAGACATGCAACTAACCAGTCATTTAATACCCTATGACAGGCTGATAAGCTCTTGCCGACCATATTAACCTGTTTCAGCGGTCATCAGAAAATTAGACAAAAACGTCGAAAATATTGGATGTAATGTTGAATACATGTTATGGAATGCATGTATAACCATCCATAAGGAGGTCATGTGAAGTTCAAAAAGTCGCAATATATACTACTCCAATTTAAAATTCAAATTAGCCGGCGGAGATCAGGGAAGAATTGATTGCAAATCAGGAGAGTTGTACAATAGACGGAAAATGAAACTGTGAGTTTATCGAGGTTGCCGAGATTTGTCAAAATACCCGGAAAATGAAACTGTGAGTTTATCGAGGTGGTGGAAAGTTGCCAAAACACGCCTATGCCATGTAATCATCCATAAACATGTCAGACTACTCCTTTGTCAAACTGATCAAAATTTTGTAATCTTTAAAATATTTTATTTTAATATTCGTCTTTACCAATTTCCAAGTACACGTAATATATTCATGATTCATCATCTTCCACTTACTAATAGTAATCTAAATTGTTTGCACGAAAATAACCCACCATATGTTAGCAACTCATTCATTTCCAAAATGTGATTGACATTCTGAACCGTCCAGTGAAACTTATGTTTTGTATTTTGAAACGGTACACAATCCAAAAGCTAAATCTGAGCAAACCCCCCTATCGTTGTGTCGTTTCTCAGTTGCATTATGCCGCTGAAATTTTGTTGGAAAACTAGAGTTGGTGTCACTGCCAACAATAGTACACAAAGAAATCAAATTGTAATCCATTTTGAACTGATTACAGCCAAGTGCGGATACAAGCAGGGTGCCAAGTGCCGATACAAGCAAAGTGCTGTAGAAGTTGTGAAAATGTCAGCGAGGGCACTCATCATCAATCCCACAGCCCTTTTGTGCAAAACCAAGGCCAAAGCAGTGCAAAACTGCACCGTCAGTGGGTTGGAAATGTCTGTCCGGTAGCCATTCCACCGAGTTGAATGAACCACGCTATTGGGTAAGCAAATGATAGACTCCAACCTTGACAATCTCATTAATGAACCAGTAAATGTTCGCATTTGAAAATTTAAACCAGTAACTTGTTAAATTATATGTAAAAAAAAATTGAACCAAATTCTATCTACATTCCATTACATTACCATTTGAGATTACCGAACCAAACCTTATACATTAGACAAAGACCGGAAAATAGCCTTTAATCTCGGTCAATAAAACCACAACACAATCTTCACGCCTTATAAAGGATATGTCAAATGACACCGCAAGAATCCCTGTGAGATCCACATTTCAATGTTCGTATCATCAACGTCATACAAGTATAGGAAAAATTCTATAAAATAGACATGTATTTCCTGAAAATAAAAATAAAGAAAATAATCATTTGGCCTCAAGAATCAAAATAAAGAATACAAAAATGCTAAAACCTTGCACAACTTAGCTCGCAGAGAAAGAAAATCGATCTCCTGTGGGAATAAAATTGACGGCACAGACTGCTCTGACGAATAAAGAAAAACCCATACACAAAGAGTATCCTCAGAATAAAGTGGAGGATGCCATAATATGTTAGAGAGCTGAAAGATTCTTTCATTTTCGCAAAGAATAGTTTTTTTAGAATCACTGACCAGATTTCTGATTTGGTTTTTAAAAGAAGAAAACACGGCTTAATTTCAAAATTTCATTATCCCGCCATAACTAACATGAATGAACATGGTGCACATCACTCACCACCGGGAGAGTTAACGGAGGTTGACGCAAACGTTGCCAAAGATAGGACCGGTGTTGGGTATTTTTGCTTTGTTTGCAATGGGAAAATACCAAAACCACAAAAGATTAACTGAACACAGAGTCAATGCTCTGTTACCTTTGCTCCAGGATCTTTTTGCACAGAGGACCCTTTTAAAAAATAGCTGAGAACAGAGTATTTCACTACCATAAAAGATTTTCATTCATTAAAATAAACACATTAATACATATTCATCCTCTTTGCTGTGAGGGATTTACCAAAAACAACATTAAACCAAAACTCTGTTTTCACCTGAGAATTTTACAGAGACATATTCATCCTCTTTCACTCAGAGGGATTCACCAAAACATTACAAAAGAAATTACTTTGTCTCCTTTGAAATTTTACACCACTGTGTGTAAATATTTCATTTACATTTACTGCTGTGTGAAAACAAAAACTTACAGGGATTTACACATTTACCTTTTCACTGCTGTGTGAAACAATTCATGGTTTCACATACTTGCCCATGGTTTTTCTTCTTTCACTTCTCCTTCTCCTGCACTGCTGTGCATTCTTTTTCTTACCTTACATTACAAACAAAAACTTTACCCTGCTGCATTTTCACCATGGTCTTCATTTGCTCCTCTCTTCTATTTTTTTTCTTACACACTGCTGTGTGTTTTCATTGCATATTCAGAAAAAAAATGAACCACACAAAAATTACATGACAATAAAAAATTCACCCGCACTTCTGTGCTTTCTTCCCCTCTTCTTTTTCACGCTGCAAGGATCGCTCTATTTGTTTCATATGCGATTACATACCTTCGTTACCTGGTGCTGCGAACCCCTGTTTCTTTTTGTTCATGTGCCATTCATAACACACGCACACTCCAATCCCCGTGTGCTTTCACATTATACACATTGGATTACAAACCATTGTTTTTACATTGGCTGCTCCGAGCCCAAATTACATGTCCTCCCCGTGTGCGATGCAATTACCATATGAGTCGAATGGAGTCAACCCTTTTTTTCAAAACATATGCCATAAAAAAATAATTAAAAAAATTACATTATGTTTTGACCCATATTTCGTATTTAACACGCCGTATTAAAATCATTGAAAATTTTACCAAACATGTTATTGCATTTAACATAAGGTATGGTCCAGGTCCATTACTCCACGGTGCATTAATTTTTCAAACAGGCCCGTATGTACTTTGAAGAACCTTAAACGGCGGAGACCTTTCCTGACAATCGAACGGCGGAGAGGATGCACTTCAATCGGACGCATATCGGGCGGGATGAGAAGACCGAAAGTTACCTTCCGATGGATGTCAGTGGATGACGTCACGGCGATCCACATGTCAGCACCAAAACGCATCGGAGCTCGTTGTCTGGAAACAGCTTTAGGCTGAAGGGTGGTGCGATGGCTTACTGCCGGTTTCAGGGATGCTTCGGTGGTTTTGGGCGTGCGTTGACTGCTGACCCGCGTGCCTTAACTGCTGGCCTCCCGCGCACAGGGGAAATTATAACTTCAACACTCCCCTTTAATTTCACCTGCTGGGCATTCAATCTTACCCAAACACTTCCTCAACTCCTTGGCATGCTGCTATTGCAAAAGAGTCTTCCTCTTAACAGAGGGATTCACCACTGTCTATGCTGAAAAGCATCTTCCTCTTCACAGAGGGATTCTCCAAAGACAACAAATCTTCCTCTTAATAGAGGGATTCACTAACACTGCTTCAGATGCAGTTCCACAACCAACAAAATAGTCTTCCTCTTAATAGAGGGATTAACCTGAAACTGTACTTAAGAGCACCTTCCTCATGACAGAGGGATTCACCATAACAATGTGCTGAAGAACACCTTCCTCTCGACAGAGGGATTCACCTGTGACTATGTTGAAAAGCATCATCCTCTTGATAGAGGGATTTCCCATGTGTATGCTAAAAAGCATCTTCCTCTTGTCAGAGGGATTTACCATGACACTGTGCTGAAAAGCACCTTCCTCTTTAATAGAGGGATACACTAAGAACTTCACTTCCTCTCACTGAGGGATTACTGCCAAACATTGCTTTTAGATGCAGTTTCAAAACAAAACATTCATTGCACTGTTGTGCATACTCATTACATTGTTCTTTTATGCTGCTGCTGCTGCATATTCTCTGCTGCACTGTTGTGCTACCTTCTTTGCTACGTCTACCCCACACTGCTGTGTCTACACTTGCTGTTGTGTCGCTGCACTTCACTTACATTTCTTTGCAAACTCTGCATTGTTGTGCATTCTTCAAAGACATAATACTCTGTCTTTTCTGGAACAATTACTCTGTCCCACCTTACAAATTTACACTACTGTGTGTAAACATTTTTTTTACATTTGCTGTTGTCCATTACCTTTCATTTCTTCAACAAAAACTTCATGCTGCTGCATTTTTTTATTTGCATTGCTGTGTAAAAACACATTTCTGCACTCTCTCTTAGTTCTGGTTTCATTTTCTTCGCACTACTGTGCTTCTCCTTCTTGCCATCACGCCGCTGCCTTTTCTTATGCACCTTGCTGTCCATACCCATAACCATAGACTCTGTCATCCCTGGGTTTTTATTTGCTGTTGTGTTGCCTCTGCAACTTGCACTGTGGCTGCCTTTTGTTTCATCATACTGTTGTGTGCTCATACACTAACTCTTTACTCTCCATTACTTGCACATAGAGAGAAATCATCCTCACGCTGTTTTGCGCTGCATTCTCCACACAACAAAAAATAACACAGGCTGCTGCCTTTTCTTTTTACACCTTGCTTCACACAATCTTAGTCTTCATTCATTTTTTTTTACACAATGCACTGCTGTGCAGTACCTTTCATTTTTCCGCTGTCACACATTATCATTCACCCATGTGCATTAAAAATCTACTGTCCCTGTTTCTCTTTATGCATTTCTTTGCATGTTGCATTGCATATGAAGAAAAACATTACATTTTTTACTATGTATTGTACTCACTCTGCTGTGAGTATGTTCTCTCACGTTTCATAGAAGGAAACTACCTTCCATTGCTATGCATTTCAATGCATGTGCTCTATAACAAAATTCAAAATCTGCTGTTTTATGTTCTATCTTCCCACTGCTGTGAGGGTCTCCATGCTTTGCATACTTTTCTTATTGCGCTGCTACACTTCACATTTGAGTGCTGCCCCTTTTTCTTTTCTGCTTTTATGGCAGATTTAACTTCATATTTTCCCCATATAAATGGTCTTCATCAAAGAGTGACTGTTAAGACAGTTCAGCAACAAAAAATTACAAGCTCCCCTTTAATGTGTGCTTGTCTTCTTTTGGCAGACTCTTCTCAAAACAAATTTAGATCGGCTAGGGAGCTCAAGGGACTTTCAGTTTGTATTTCTTTCCTTCTCCATACTTGTGTAACTTTCTTCTTTTGCATGGGTCTAGCATGTGTAAGAGCCCATGTCAAGTTACAATCTCGTGCCATATGCCCAATGTCATGACACTTGAAACATTCAACATTGTTTATGAATAAAAATTCATGATTTCTTCTTGTGAAATTATTTCTTGGAGATTGTCGGGGACCACAACATCTATCTCCATGAAATGCTCTACAGTCTTTTGCCATATGACCAAAGTTTGAGAAAGAATAACAATAACCAAAAAATGAACTTTGGTACCTGGGAGATGGAGGTTTCCTTGATGTACTTCTGAAGCCTTGCTGCCTTGAGATCCTTTGATGATCACCATTGCCTCTTGCCTTTTTCCCATCAGCTACATTTCCTCTTGGAGCTGGATTTCTACTTGGAGCAGGATTTCTTCTATTGCAGCCTTCATTTTTCTCCTTGCCTTTGCTGGAACTAGGAGCATCACCATTTCTTTCTGGCTTCTTCACATCTCCTTTGCTTAAAGCATTTTCCTCCTTGTTTGAGGATTCACCTACATACCCAAGTCCTGATTTATCAGATGGAGATCTGTGATAGCTGAGCATGTCATCCAAAGCTTGAGAGCTCTTCATGATCTTGTTCATCCCTTCAACATTCTTCCTGAGGAGGACAATCTCTTCTTCCAATCTTTCACACTCATCATTCTTCTTTG
>APFE031571043.1:1439-27105 GCA_000404065.3 Pinus taeda
TTGAACCTATGTTTTGGACCATGGCGTCTCATCAATTGTGTCGATCCATTGTTTTTGGGTTCATGGTATTGAAATGTTATGGTTTTGGACCATTGTATTGGGGAAGGCCTAGGGCTATAAAAGAGGAAGGAGATCTTGTGACAAATCACCATCTGGATTATTATTGAAGATCTGAAAAAATGCTAGAGCTGGTATATTGGTTGGTGATGTAGATCTGGATCTGAAGGAAGGAGGAACCTTAGTGCAAAAGGAAGGATAAGTTCTTTTCATGGGTCATAATCTTTAAGCCTAAATGATAGTATCTTTGTATGATTTTGATCTACTAGATGTGGCGCATGTCTGATCTATAAGTCTGATAATCTGGGTTAATTAGTGATTGAATATCTGGAGGAGTATGTTGTCTTTTATAAATTTGTACGCAGGTTCAGTGAAGCGAAGGCGCGTGTACACGCAGTTTCGGTGAAGTAAAGACGCGTATACGCAAGTTGTTCCATACATAGATGTGTATGCTCGCAAGTTGCAGATTCTTGAAATTGCGTATATGCTTTAAGTTGTGATCTAGCTGTTTCTGCTTATTGCTGCTGTGTTATGGGTTCTGTTGTGTGGTTTCTAGCACTGAGTTTAGGTACAGCTGGCAAAGAAGTATCTACTTGATTTCAGATCTAGTTGGTGAAAAGGATTTTGGTTGATGACGAATTTCTTGATGATTTGATGTTCATGGATCCAGTCTGAAAATTGATGAAACGTGGTCCCTAGAAGAAAGAGAAGGTTGTAGCCTTCTGTAGGCCAGCACCTACGTACTAGTATCTTGGCTAGTACAAGAGCAAAGGGGGGTTTAGCTCCTTCCAGGAGAAGCTGGAAAACGAAAGAGAGTTGTAGCTCTCTGCAGTTGCAGCCTGCGTACTGGTAAAGGACTACACCAGTACTTGTAACAGAAGTCTAATTTAAAAAGATAGAGCGAATGGCAGCAGGTGGTTTCACCCACATTGGGTTCCACCTTATATCGGTGTCTTGTGTGTGATTGTCTTTCTGCTCTGTTTTACTATCTCTGGTTACTGGTTATTTGATGCTGCATCTCAGATTAACAAACATCATCTGAAAGTTTAAGTAAATTAATAGTTTGCTCTGTGTACGCGGGTTCACTTCTGAATAGTTGCGTATATACGTGGGTTGAATTAACTGAAGTAGCGTATACATTTTGGTTTTTGAAAAGGATTATTTGACTTGATAATACTGATTCACCCCCCCTCTCAATATTATTTCCAACATGGCATTGTCAATTTTGGCCACCAAACCAAGACATTGTCCTTTAAGAAATAAAGTAAGAATGATTTACTTCAATAAAATAAAGAAAGCATCAAGTATACAAAAGAATTTATATTTAAAATTGCATTCTTACTTAAGTGGGATATTGAATCATTGTTGGGTAACAGGTAACCTTGTCGAGGCTATGAACGCCTGCTAGTAGCAAAGGCTCTACATATGACAAATGAGTATACCAAAACTAATCTAATGAGATTATTTTGCTTTTATCTTTATAACCAAATAATGATTGATGTAGATAAAATGACTACCTATGATAAAGGGCAATCAAAAGAAAGATAGTTAGAGTAGATGTTGTTTATTGATAAACGAGCAGTGCTACTTACCTTGTATTCCATGCAATTTAGTTTTATTTTCAAAACTATCTTTATTTTGAAAGTTTTAGAAATTTAAAAAAAACTCTCAAAGATAACTGGATCTTCCAAGTGAATCACCAATTGTTGTGCTTTTCAACAACCCCCCCATTTATTAACGTTAGTAGTAAAATATTACTTTAATAAATGGGGACCCTTTTAAAAATATATATATCCAAAAAATCAATCCTAGCATGTAGGTATTTCTTTTATTGTTAGAATAAATCAAGATATCAAAAAAAACCTATAAAACCATTGAAATGCTACTTTTAGCATGAAATGCATCAGAAATGATACCTTTCTAACCCACCACGATCTACGATGAAACAATCAAAAAAGAAAATCTATATTCAAAAAACGATCATAATGTTAGAAAGTCCTTAAAGCTTCTTTAAAAGGCTAAAGTCTCACATCGTAACATCGTTATTTATAAAAAAACTTCTCTTAAGAGGCTACCTAGAAGGATTGTGATCTGCGAAATTGTGATGGTATAATATCCTTCTCACATCACATTTCAGTAATACAACACAAGCGTCAACCTATTATATGCCGATATTATGAAATGCGATCTCAACCTAGACCCACCTGTTAACCTTTCCACCAACACATGCGGAGGTCCATTATTTGTTAAAAAGAAGCCCGACAAGTGATGACGCTTGTTTCTCACATCTCGCATTTAACAAAAACTCAAAAAATGGTAAGTTAAACAAAGACGAATTATGCAATATAGCGATCTATGATATTGCTTTGAAAATCGCAAAATAGTTATTATCGCAGTTTAAAGGCTCACCACCCCAGGAGATTGTTTCCCGATTTACGATGTGAATATTTATGGACATTCATGTTAAAATATAATGGATCATTAGTGGGAATTTATGAATAATTAATTTCATTTGTGTGTGAAAGGTCATTTAGCATGATTTGATATCTTCTTACGTGATTTCAAATAAAACACCTTTATCACCTTTACTGGTTTTCTTCATCGATTCATTCCTACATTCAGTATCATTTTTATCCGATAAACTGTTCCTCTTGAAACTTTCAGGAAAAATCCGTAGAACAGGATGCCAAAAGAAATGGTGAAGAAAGGGAAAGCATTCGCCTCTGAGAAGTTAGAAATGACTCCTCTCTTCATGGATACTACATGTAATAAGGAATTAGGGATGTCTACATGGGAGGCTATGTATCAGTTACTGGAGGAAGAACAACCAAGGATTCTTGAGACAATGATTACAGTTGATGGGCATGATCCCTCTGATGCTTCCATAACTGAGCTTGCATGCTCATTTCTGCACCGAATAGCCACATGACTAAAAATAATCCCCTATACTGACATGGTTAAGTGGATCATTGACGATGCTGATATATCTAACAGAGAATTCAAAACAGGAGGCCAGGAAGTTATAGGATCTTTCGCTCCAAATAACCTAAGGCTTATGTACCACCTACCAAAGCCACAGGTTACCTACAGCAGGCAATTTGTTGAGAAATTCTTCAAAGAAAATTAGGACCCAGCAGACTGCACAAAGAATTGGTCAAATAATGATGAAAGAATCAAGAAAGATAAAAACAGTATGTACGCCACCGCATCTGTTTGTTCCCCTTTCTGTTTTGTTGTGACTATGTTATGTAGACTATTTGGAAAACTTTACAGTAACAAATTCTCCTCAAAATGGTTGCCCTTAATTGATGTAGCCATTAATGCAACAATAATAGATTGGGCACAAATCATGTTTGATAATTTAGCTAAAGCAATTATAGAGTATAGAAGGAAAAGAAGTATTGCTTCGAGGGTTTACCCTCCATTTTTCATGAGTGCTTATGTAATGGACGCCATTTGTTTTGGTTCTAAATTCCCTCTTATGGGATGGAAGTGGGCTATTCAAGATCCACTTCCTATTCACATCCACCACAAAGACATGTGGGAATCCAATTTTGAACCACATTTTTTCGAAATTTTTCATGGGGTTACACTTCCTATCCATAAATGAATTTATAACTGAGATGCCCCCAGATTCTCCCAAGAAGTCGAGGTAGACATCTTCCCAGTAGCCCAATGGTTCAGGGAAGAGACATTTACATATATCAAAGTATTTGGTAGCATCGCCTCTCCCCATGTTCTCCCTTTCTATGTCCCAGATAAATTAATGGCTAGAGAGATAGCCTATCAGACATGCAGTGAAGGAGGGATGAGAAAAACATTGAAGGAGTCAAAGAAGAACATTTGGCCTCAATTTCCTGTATCATGTGGAGTGTTTGCATTACATGACCTTGGACATGTTTTTAGGGAAGTAGATAATATGTTGTCTCTACAATTACCTAAGTTCCTTGGAAGACAATATGACCCATTCGATATTGTCAAGGATTTTTCCAATATGGTCAAAATAAAGATACTCAGTAATGAGAAGGACACATTTGATGATGTTTTCTTATAAAATAATACCTTCAAAGAAGTGAAGCATATGACATAGATACTTTTTGATCAAGAGGGCCTTGAAGCATTTTATAGCTACAGAGAAAAGAGATTATCGAAGGTACTATTGGAGCAATTGTTAATCAAACCAATAAGGGAGCCCACTCCCAGTGTAAGAATAGATGGTGACTCTAAGGAAAAATCTAAAACTAATTTTGGAGAGGAATCCCGAGAGAAATCTACCAAGGGATCCGAGAAGTCATCAGAAAATAGGAAAAGCAGGAGCAGGGAATCAATCAAGGATACAGCCCAGTCTACAGCAAAGGCAGATGAACAGAATTCGACCATCAAGTAGACTGAAACTCATACTCCCTCTATACAGCTAATAAAGCCACGGGTAATTAATTTGGAAGAGGAGTGGGATAATTTCAACAAAAAACTCAACACAGAGGAACAAGCACTGGAGACGCAAATGACACATCAGGAAAGAACTCTAGAAATTATAACAAAGGAAACTGTGAATACTTAATAAACAGAACACATTCTTGTTATACCCACTTCTGAGATTGTTTTTAGAATAGAAGAAATTCCCCCTCTTGATGTATTTTACAGCCCACAACACAAGGTCATTGTTAAGAGACAGACAAAGAAAAGAAAATTGGAATCCACAATTGCTACCACTCTTGACAATGAGCCAATGGATGTCCTCTGGAAAGACTCGTCCACCGACCCATCGGCCAACCTCACCAGGATCTCGCAATTCGCAGGTGCATACGCTATGGCAACCTTTGACAAAGCAATAGAGGTACAATTGTTGCTTAAAGAAAAAGAAGACAAAATTTTGTCACTCGAATAGCGGCTACAACAAGCCAAAACCAACCAACAAGCAGAAATACAATTGGCTAAGCTATAGCAGGAGTTCTAACAAATGCAAATAGAACATCAAAGCAGCTTGGAAGGTAAGGAGGCACAGATACAGAGCATAACAGATCTACATAAGGAGGACCCAAAGATTGATCAGTTTGTCACCGAAGCACTCGGCCTCAACTCCCAGCTCACACACCAAAAAGAACTGCTATGTCAAAAAATATCACAGTGGAACTCTCACTACAAAACAAGCAACATATTAACAAGCCAAGTTGTGGAAATGCAACTTGAATATGATCAAATTCTTAAAAAGATTTCAGATTTCATAACTTGGAAAAATTGTTAATATGGGAGACGAACCGACATGCCCAAACTGGATGAATCACATAAGGAGATCTTATTTGCAAGTTGTGATTCTTGGCTCAAAGAGGCAGAACAGGCAATAGAGGATGTGGCAGCAGCAGCAAACAGCATCATTGAAAGTGTAAATGAAAATTTGCATAGTGCTAATCTTGTGGCAGAGACCGCCCCTAATTTCCTTCCAAATGCAAAACAACTTGAATTACAGTGGAAACAAGCAACAGAAGAAAGAGAAGAAGCAATTAGGCAAGTGACTAGGTTAAACTGGGAGGCATATTGGCAATATCTAGTAATTGTTGGCATTGTGACACAGGATTGGCACTATGGCACAGGTATTGTCCTTGATGGCAACTCACTCGGCAAATCACTCAGATGACAGTTCAAGCTCACAGGCTCTAAGAATAAAGGAAAAGGAAGTATACATAGGTTCTCGTTGACAAAGACACGTATACACGCAAATTCATAGACCAAAAGGAAAGTATGCGTATACATGCACTTTCATGCAAAGAAAAGCGCGTACAGTTTGGAAATCTTGGTTTTTGGTCCTTGGTATTTGGACCTATGGTTTTGGACCATGGTATCGCGTCCGAAGTGTTGAACCTAGGTATTTGAACCCAGGTTTTGGTTCTAAGTGGTTTTGGACAATGGTATTGAGTAAGGCCTAAGACTATAAAAGGGGAAGGAGATCACTAGGCAAAGGTACTCAAGGATTGAATATTTGATGAAGAGCAAGATCTAGAATACTGGCCATTGGGTTATGGTACATAGTTGGATCTGAATTAAGGAGGAACCTGAGCGCTAGAAGAAGGATAAGTTCTATTAATGGGTCAAGATCTTAAGGCTTGAAGAGAAGTATCTTTGTGTGATTTTGATCTATTATATTTGGTGCATGACTTGATCTATAAAACTGATGATCTGGGTATAACTAATTTCTGAATAGTTGAAAAGGGTAAATTATCTTTTATAGATCTCTACGCAGGTTCAACACAGAAAAGGCACGTATACACGTTGGTTCGGTAATTCAAAACGGTGTATACACAAGTTTGACTTAATATAACAAAGTATGCACACAAGTTCTACATATTGAAGTAGCATAAAACTCATAAAATATGTTTTAGCTACTTTTGTTTACTGTTGCAATGTTCTGGGTTATGGTTGGGTTCTGGTACTATTATTGTATTCTGTTTACAGCATTCAGAGAAGTGATTGTTTGATTCAGTTTTTGGTTGGTGCAAAGGAGATTGGTTGATGCAAATATATTTGATGTTTGATTGATGTTATTGATGGATCCAGTCTGAAAATTTATGAAACGTGGTCCCTAGAAGAAAAGAGAAGGTTGTAGCCTTCTATAGGTCAGCACTTACATACTAGTACATCAGCTAGTACAAGAGCAAAGGGGGTTGTAGCTCCCTTCCAGGAGAAGCTGGAGAACGAGAGAAGGTTGTAGACTTCTGTAGGTAGAAGCCTGTGTACTGGTATAAGACTGCACCAGTATAGTAATATTGTAAAAAGAAGTTTTCTTATTAAAAGAAGATAGAGACGAATTGCAGCAGGTGGTTTTCACCCACATTAGGTTTCCACCTTATATCTTGTGTTCATGTGTGTGATTTCTTGTACTGTTTTGTGGTCTTGATTACTATTTTATGGTTTTGATACATAGATTAAGATCAGCTAACTAAATTAGAAGTCTGCAAGATATATATAGTTTTCTCTAAACACAGTTGTGTATATATGTAGGTTTAATTAACAGAAGTAGTGTATATCAATTTGTTTATGGAAATGAAAAATTGTTAAATTGCTAATACGTATTCATCCCCCCACCCTCTCAGTGTTATTTCCAACAATTGGTATCACAGCAGGTCCTTCAGAAGAAGCTTGATCGCTTGAAGGAAGATCTATCATCATGAGCAACTACAAAAAAGAGGCATCCATCAGGCCACCAATCTTTGATGGGAGCAACTTCGTCTATTAGAAGGTAAGAACCACAGCCTATCTTCAATCTCTTGGCATAGAATTTTGGGATATCGTGGAAGGAGGATATACATTTCCATCAGCAACTCCTACAGATACGGCTAGTAAAAAGCAGTATGAAACAAATGCAAAGGTTGTCAATACTCTATTTGGGAGTCTATCTCAATCAGAATTCGTCAAGGTTATGCAGCTCAAAACCGCCAAAGAAATATAGGACAAGGTCATTCTAAGTTATGAAGGATACGATCAGGTAAAACGTGCAAAACTACAATCTCTCATAATTCAATTTGAAACTCTCAGAATGCAATATGATGAAAGTGTGGCTAATTATTTCTTACGTATAGTTGAGATTGTTAATCGCATGAAAAACTTGGGTGAAGAGATAAAAGAAGTTACTTTAGTTGAAAAGGTTCTAAGATCTTTGTCTTCTAAGTTTGAATCAAAAGTTTCTGCCATAGAAGAAAAGCAGAATCTTAAGAGTATTACCATGTCACAGTTGCACGGAATTCTAACTGCTTTCGAAATGAGAAAAGGGGGTCCATCAGACATGAGAGAAGCTACATTCAAAGGACAATACAATGAGTCAAGACATACGTCAGAAGGAGAGGAAGAATCAAACTTTGTCAAGAACCTTCAACGAGGTTCTGGAAGATTTAGGGGTAAGCTACCTTTCAAATGCTTTGCTTGTGGAAGAGTCGGTCACTATGCCGCCAAATGTCCTTATAAAGATAAGCTTGATAAAGGTAAGGAACCAGTTAAATGGAACAGAAAACAGAACGTAAGTAAGAAGAGCTATTATACACATGAAGACAACAATGGATTTTCAAATAGTGATGAAGATGAACATGGTAATGATTATAGACTTTTAATGGCTTTTGAAGATGATGATTTCTTGGATGCTATAGATGAAGATGGTCTCTATGAAGAAATTTCTAAACTTAAAATTTTTTAGAAGAAAAGAGTATGATTATAGATACTCTGACATTCCAACTTTCTGAAAGGGAAAAACACAATGAAAAGTTAGAATGTGAAATTGTGGGACTTAGAAAAGATATTGAGAAAACAAAAGTTCTTAATCTTATATTTGTTAAAGGATCTAAAACTTTAGATGAGATTATCAAGTGCAGTGTTCTCCTCTAATTAAGACAGGTCTTGGATATACTAAAGAAGCATCTTAAGCACAGAAGCCATCCACCTCCAAAAGTTATCTTGATGCAGCAAGGAGAAATGAACAGGTTGACAATCGTCAGCAAAGGCATAAAGTGGATCACCAGGTAAATCAGGGTCAATCTACTTCAAGGATGAATAGAAGCTACAACCAACCGCAGGTAAATCATTCTCAATTTGCCTCAAGAATGAATGTCAATGGAAACTACAATCATCTGGTCAGCAGATATGATAATCGCAGGAATTTCTTTAATGGTCAATGTTTCTCATGTCATAACTTTGGACACAAAGTTGCTCAATGTGTTGCCTACAAGACCATCATGACTAGAGAAGCACGAAATCAAAGGAGTGTGACTGGGATCATGAAGAGAACCTACAATAACGTTTCTGCTCTTGAAAATTCTCTATTTGTAACAACTTCGGTCATGAAGATTCTGAATGCAAGAGTAAGTTTCGACAAACATCTCAAAAGGAGCAAGCTTCATTGGGTCCCAAAACATGGAGAAAGAAAGAACTGCAACCAGAAATATGTGGTATAGCCTTATATGCGGAAGGACAGGAAAATTAGTGGTACATTGACAGTGGATGCTCAAAACATATGACAGGTGATAAAGTCATATAGTGTCTTAGAAAAGGAAAGGAAGGTATCATTTGGAAATGACACCCCTGCTCTCATAAAAGATAAAGGCTATGTTCTTTTGAATGAAAAGGTCAAAGATGGAAATGTTATGTATGTTGATGGCTTAAAGCATAATCTATTGAGTGTTAGCCAAATGTGTGATCAAGGAAATGAGGTAGTATTTCGATCAAATGGATGTATTGTTCATGAGCTTGATACAAGAGAAATAGTGATCAAAGGCATAAGAACTCCAAATAATCTATACATACTCAAGGGAGGCCAGCAACAATGCTATTTGAGCAAAAATGATGAACACTAGCTATGGCACAGAAGATTGGGGCATCTAAGCTTCCCTCAGATAAGGAAAGCATGCAAATATCAGGTTGCTCATGATCTTCCTGACATTAGAATTCTAGACAATACAATATCCAAATCATGTCAATTTGGTATGAAAACTAGAACACATTTCCCTGAGAAGGAAGGATCAGCTAGTAAGCCACTTGAACTTGTCCATACTGATTTATGTGGTGGTTGATGAAGCAGGCAACAATCCAAAGCAGACAAAAACCAAATATTTTGAAGATGATGAGGACTATCCTTCAACATCAAATCAAAATAATGCTGAAGAAGAAACTTATGAGGCACCAGAAGAACAGATAATGGTAGAAGAAAAGACTCCATCTAGGTATGTCCAAAAGAACCATCTAGAGACTCAAATTTTGGGGTAGAAGAGGCAGGTGTACAAACAAGAAGAACTATCACAGAAGCTTCAAGCTATCTAGCATTACTCTCCTCCGTCGAACCATGAAATATAAGTGAAGCATGCAAAGATGAACGCTGGGTCAAGGCCATGAATGAGGAACTTGAGCAAATTGAAAAGAATAACACTTGGGAATTGGTTCCTAGACCTAATGATAAGAATGTCATAGGGACCAAGTGGATATTCAAAAACAAGCTGAATGAAAATGGAGATTTTATTAGAAACAAGGCTAGACTTTTTTGAAAAGGGTATGCTCAACAAGAAGGTATAGACTTTGAAAAAACTTTTGCACCGGTTGCTAGACTTGAAGCCATAAGAATGTTCCTTTCTCTTTTTAACTTTCAGAAGTTTAAAGTATATCAAATGGATGTGAAATCTGCCTTTCTAAATGGAGACTTAGAAGAAGAAGTGTATATTGAGCAACCAGATGGATTCATCCTTCGAAATGATCCAAAACTTATATGCAAACTCAAAAAGGCTCTCTATGGTCTTAAACAGGCTCCAAGGGCCTAGTATTATCGTCTAGACAAATACCTCCATCAACAAGGGTTTCAAAAGGATCAGCAGATAGCAATCTATATATAAAAAATGATAATGATAAATTGCTAATACTTATTGTGTATGTTGATGATATCATCTTTGGTAGCAATGAAGAAGCCATGAGTCAAAAATTTTCTTTGGTGATGCAAAAAGAATTTGAAATGTCCCTACTTGGTCAGCTCACATATTTTCTTGGTTTACAAGTCCAACAAAACAAAGACAGTATTTCTCTATCACAAACCAAGTACCTCAAGCAGATCTTGAAGAAATATGGCATGGAAGATTCGAAACCAATATGTACCCCTATGGTAACAAGATGTAGCCTCAGCGCAAATGATGAATCAGCAGCAGTACATCAACCAACCTATAGATCCATGATTAGTAGTCTGCTCTATCTGATAGGTACCCGACCAGATATCATGCATGCAGTGGGAATAGTTGGAAGATTCCAGGCAAATCCAAAAGAAGCACACCTTCACGCAGTTAAAAGGATTTTCAAATATCTTCAAGGAACACAAAACTATGGCTTATGGTATCCTAGAGATACAGATCTCACACTTCATGCATATACAGATGCAGATTGAGCAGGAAGAATGGATGCCAGAAAAAGCACTAGTGGTGGTTCATTCTTTATGGGTTCCATATTAGTATCTTGGTTCAACAAGAAACAAAGTTCAATTGCATTATCTACAGTTGAAGCAGAATATGTGGGTGTTGCATCTTGCTGCACACAACTCCTTTGGATGATGCAAACATTGCAAGACATTCAAATCACTTGTACTCCACCTATCTCCATTTTATGTGATAATACAAGTGCAATCAGTATTTCAAAGAATCCAGTCATGCATTCAAAGATGAAGCACATACCTATCAAATATCATTTACTCCGGGAACAAGTGCTTGAACAAAAGGTCAAATTGGAGTATGTTCCCTCCAAGGAACAGGTTGCTGATATATTCACCAAACCACTACCCAGGGAGACATTTGAATACCTCAGACAGAAGCTGGGAGTATTTTATGCATCATCTTGCTGTTGATACTTATCTGTTTCAGAGAAAAGTGGTAGTATGCGAGTCTCATGAAGAGCATCCGCATACGTATGCTTGTTTCTGTGGATACAGGCACGTATATGTTGGTTTGAAGAAAAACAGTGGGCCAGACTTAGGATGAAAAGAGTCTGATATGGGTCTAACAGAGACCATCTGGCATAGGTCCAGGGGGAGCATATACTTCTAATAATGCTTTTTTGGCATTATCTTAGAAGATCTTGGTACAACTTCATAGTTGTTTTTTATTTAAGTGGAATAGGTGTAGAAGGAGATCATGGTTGATGGTCAGGATGGTGATTGACAGATGCTGCTAATGATAGTTGTTAATGACTATCATAGTCTTGTCTTAGATATTTGATCTCTATGTCATGTATTTCTTTTATTATCAAGGTCATGTAACGACCTATCTTGTTTCCCCACTATGCTTGGGATGGATGCTGTAATGTTCTTGTCTTATCATGTATAAACTTTTGGTGTATCCCCACTTGGTGGGGTGGATGAGTCAATTTTGGTATATCCCCACTTGGTTGGGAGATGGATGTATGTATGAGTCTTTGGTGATAGGAAGGTCATTTATGATGTATAGAGTCATGTTCTTTCTTGTAGAACATCTTTTTGCAGACCTTGCCTACAGTCAGGGGGAGCTTGGACAGCACAACAGAGCAGAGATTTTAGCGTGTACTCAGGGGGAGCATAACCCTTTGCCCTTGATGACAAAGGGGGAGAATGACTCTCAGCGACTTGGGGTTGCCATCAAGTCCAAAGGGGGAGATTTTTGGCATTATGACACATGATTGTCACTATGGCATAGGTATCGTCCTTGATGGCAACTCACTCGGCAAATCACTCAGATGGCAGTTCAGGCCCACAGGATCTCAGAATAAAGGAAAAGGAGGTATACACAGTTTCTCATTGACAAAGCCGCGTATACACATGGATTCACAAACCAAAAGGCATGTATGCGTATACACACACTTTCATGCAAAGAAAAGCGCGTACAGTTTGGAAATCTTGGTTTTTGGTCCTTGGTATTTGGACCTATGGTTTTGAACCATGGTATCTCGTCTGAAGTGTTGAATCCAGGTATTTGGACCCAGGTTTTGGTTCTAAGTGGTTTTGGACAATGGTATTGAGTATGGCCTAAGACTATAAAAGGGGAAGGAGATCATTAGGCAAAGGTACTCAAGGATTGAATATCTGATGAAGAGAAAGATCTAGAATGCCGATCATTGGGTTATGGTGCATAGCTGGATCTGAATCAAAGAGGAACCTGAGTGCTAGAAGAAGGATAAGTTCTATTGATGGGTCAAGATATTAAGGCTTGAAGAGAAGTATCTTTGTGTGATTTTGATCTGTTATATTTGGTGCATGACTTGATCTATAAAACTAATGATCTGGGTATAATTGATGTCTAAATAGTTGAAAAGGGTAAATTATCTTTTATATATCTGTACGTAGGTTCAGCATAGAAAAGGCGCGTATACACGCTGGTTCGGTAATTCAAAACATCGTATACGTAGGTTTGACTTAATATAACAGCGTATGCACACAGGTTCTACATATTGAAGTAGCGTACATCTCATAAAATATGTTTTAGCTACTTCTATTTACTGTTGCAGTGTTCTGGGTTCTGGTTGGGTTCTGGTATTGTTACTGTATTCTGGTTATAGTATTCAAAGAAGTGATTGTTTGATTCAGTTTTTGGTTGGTGCAAAGGAGATTGGTTGATGCAGATATATTTGATGTTTGATTGATGTTATTGATGGATCCAGTCTGAAAATTTATGAAACGTGGTCCCTGTAAGAAAAGAAAAGGTTGTAGGCTTCTATAGGTCAACACCTACATACTAGTACATCAGCTAGTACAAGAGCAAAGGGGGTTGTAGCTCCCTTCCAATAGAAGCTGGAGAACAAGAGAAGGTTGTAGCCTTCTGCATGTAGAGGCCTGCGTACTGGTATAAGACTGCACCAGTATAGAATATTGTAAAAAGAAGTTTTCTTATTAAAAGAAGATAGAGACGAATTGTAGTAGGTGGTTTTCACCCACATTGGGTTTCCACCTTATATCTTGTGTTCATGTGTGTGATTGCCTATACTGTTTACTGGACTTGATTACTATTTTATGGTTATGATACACAGATTAATATCAGCTAACTAAATTAGAAGTCTGCAAGATATACACGATTTTCTCTAAACACAGTTGCGTATATATACAAGTTTAATTAAGAGAAGTACTATATATCAATTTGTTTATAGAAATGAAAAATTGTTAAATTGCTAATAATGATTCACCCCCCCCCCTCCCAGTATTATTTCCAACAAACCGCACAGCCAGTGGATGACCCTAAGATTCCTAATTGTTTCTACCGAGAAAATGGTGCCAGCACTCATCAATGCCATTTTTACATGACAACTGAAAGTTGAAGTTGCATAACCTACACCCCTTAAGACCATGCTAGATATTTGCGATCTGAAAGATCAAATGCAGATTAGTCATTTTGCACCTCTATTTTTATTTTATTTTTCTTAAATCGAGGCAGGTTGTTTAAACCTCCTCAACTTTTTTTTTAATAATCTATTTTTAGTTTCATAAGTTAGTATTTAAATCACTCTCATGCATTTAGAGAGGATTCCAGAAATTTTATCAGAAACATTCTTCAGAACATGCACTTTTGTCCCTTTGAGGAAGTTCTGGTGAAATTAATGGAACATTATTTATTTTCTACTTGAATTTGACATCTTCTACTGAAATTGCACTTCTGTACTTTTAGATGATGTTGGGTGATTTGAAAGTAGATCAATATTGTTGGAGCACATGAGTAGAATGTATTATAAATGGTACTTTTACCTCTTAATTCTTTTTACTTAAGCGTCAAGCAATAAATTATCTTCAAGTTATTTATGTATGAAAGTTTGAAATTTTTTATTGCCATTATTGCACTACTATATGATGATGATTTATAGTTTATGCTAAATACATGAATGAATTTTATGCGATATATCTCTCATATCGTTTCGGCTAAATTTTTATACGAAACGATCATTGTTAAATGGATTCACTTCTTATCGTAATTGAATGATCTTTATTATCAATTTCTTTCAAACATCATTGTAGATCGCATATATTATGTTACTCCCAAGATAGTTATACTTAGATAAATATTTTTAATTAAGGAAAACTGCACATGATTATTAGTTAAATTAGATTATTTTGAGGATAAGTATTACTCCAAAATCTCATAACATCATCCTGCTAGCACGAGCATAAACATAGATTGGGAAACTGGTCCCATCATCCCCAGTCAGAGCCACTATTCCAAATGAAAAAGGAGTTGTCCCAAGGTCCAGACCGGGTGGTTATCCCCCTTGTTAAGGCAATGATTTTCGAGCCTTCAACACCTCCTCAACTATTCTTACTTGATGATATCCACTTCTCAAGTCTAATTTAGTGAAATATTTTGAATTTTTCAACTGATCTAGCAAATCATCTATTCTAGGAAGTGGGTATCGATTCTTTATTATAATCTTATTCAAAGCTCGATAATCTACACACATGTGCCAGGGTCCATCTTTCTTGGGTACCAATACAATTGGTGAACCACATGGCGAAGCCGAGGGATGAATTACACCTTTATCCAACAATTCCTGGACTTGTTTCTTAATTTTTAAACTTTCCAGAATTGACATTCGATACATACCGATGTTTGGGAGTGGACAGTCCTGTTGTAGCTAAATTTTGTGTTGAATTCCTCCTTTTGGTGGCAATCCTTTTGTTTCTTGAAACATGTCTCCGTATTGATTGACCACATCAACCAATTCAGCTTTCTCTGGGAATTTATAGGGTAAGTTCCTCAGACAAAACACCAAAGGACACAACTCACAAATAGTTCACAGATCAATACACCAGTGTTCTTGACGTGGTTAAAACCCTCAAAGAGGGAAACAATCCATGGCCTAAGCCAACGTAGCCACTTCAGACAACTTATTAATAAAAGAATGAAATTTTACATAAGCTTCTCTTATGAACGTTTACCCTAAAAATGACCCTCTATGCTCTTTAAATAGAGATCATGGACCAATCGGGTGTTAAGCCACAGATCAAGTGTCAGTAATACCGAGGGGAGAATGAACCGTTGGGTCACTTCATGTCTAGAACATATCGTGACCATCTACAAAAGTACATCATAAAGAAACACATTTTACCTAAATCTACACTAGACGAAGTTATACTTAACTATTTCCTATGTGTCAAAATATCCTAACACTTTCAGCTTCATATCACAGCCTGCAAAGGATTCTTGCTCCATGTCATTCTTCTACTTGATCATAAGGAGCACGAGAATCTGGCTGGAATTGTCCAGTCACTTCATTTCCCCCATGCTTGCTAAAGATAGACTAATATTTCTATGATGGGCTCTCACAATATGCTCCACTCCTTTGAAAAATTTATATGTATTCTCAAATCGATGGAAAACGGCTTTCCCGTCATATAGATACAGGCTTCCCAACACAGTCCCAGAAATATCCAATGGCACAACGTCTAATTTGACTTCATTTTTGAAATTGGCAGTGCTTGCAAACCTGGAAACACATTTCTTTGTGACTTGCAAATTTCCATCCTTGATTATCCAACCCAATGGATACGATTGATGATGAGGCATGATTTCTAGATTCAATTTCTTGGCCAAATCCACAGAAATTAAATTTGTCTGAGATCCACTATCAAATAGCATATCAATCTTGGCATGTATGAAAATAACTCTGATATGGAATAGCTCAATTCTATTTTCTACTTTTCCCTTAGTGACTATGGCTACAATCTTGGTTTCATCTCCTGAGTCGAAACCCAAGTCTTGTTTTGCAACAACGTTTTTCCTTTGTTTCCCTTTATTGATAAATATCTTCGGTCTTAATTCTGGATGAAACTTCCAACAATCAACTTCATCATCACCCTCATTGGAACAATTCGTGCACATGGTTTTCTCCCCTTCTTTCTTAATAGAAGCATTTTTCTTCTGCTTTCCTTCAAATTTCTTCCCTTTCTCACCACTCTAAAATGGCTTCTTCTTAACTTCTTCTTGTACATGTTTCCCTCTTGCTTCGAGGTGTGTAGCTTGAACACGAACCTCATCGAGATTCGTGGGACTAAACATAAGAATGGTATGTCAAAAATAACTGTGCAAACCTCCTATGTATTTCAGCAAAGTATCTTGTGATTGTAAGTCTACTCCTAGCATAAGAGCTCTTTTCCTAAACTCTTGAGTATACTCTTGCACATTTTTACCTTTTAACTGTCTGAAATTTTGCCAATTCATGATAGCTTTCTACATATGAGCTAAAGGGTAGAGCTATCTATTTATAGTAATAATGAAATCATTCCAAGAAATAGAGATCTTACCATGTTTTTTGATCTCTCCTTGAGTCCTTGATTCCCACCATACAAGTGTTTCTCCCTCCATTCTCAATAAATCCAACTGAATTTTTATATCATCCTCTTGAAGGTTCTAAATTCTACAATACACCTCCAACTGACGAATCCAGTTATCCAGCTTCTTTTCATTAACTTCACCATTGTACATAGGCAACTCGAATTTAACATCAAGCTTTAGAATAGGTGATTTACCAGTTCCTTTCGAAGAATGATGATGAGTATGAGTATGGGTTGTAGTAGTGTAAGAGGGTGAAGATTCCTTAGAAGAAGAATATGAAGAAGATGGTGGAGATGGTGGAGTTTTTCCTCCATTCCCATTACCTCATTTTCCTTTATCTTCTTTTCCATTACCTCCTCCTGAAGAGCCTTCTCCATTGGGAGGCTTGAAACTTTCTCCTTGCAACCTGCTATTCCTTTCTTCATAGAGGACCTTAACCATCTCTTTCATATCAAAGAAATCTTTTTTCAAGGTCTTTTCATCTTCTGTCACGATAGGTTCTCCTTCATGAGACATGATCTCTGGAGACTCAACTGTAAATTCTGCAACTTGAGGATGTACTGGTGTAGAATAATTTGGCAACCTTGCTCTTCTTCCCCTTGAGCCAACTATAGGGGTTTGAACTAGCTTCCCTTCTCCTCTTTTGAGTTTTAACCTTGTAAGAATGGCATAAACTTGCAAACAATTAAATCCTTCATTCACAAAGCAAATCTAGTAAGAAAAAAACCAGTGCTCTGATACCAAATTGATCTAAATTGGAGTAGATTAGTAATGTTGTGCTAACTCCCCATTCAAAATAAAACCCAAGATGGTTATCATTTTCTTATCAAGTTCTTAAGGATTCAACCCTTTTTCTTAACTAACTGATTCCCATGAGAGTTTATTATGGAAATGCTATAAAATAATTTAACATAAAAATATATGTTGAACAGCAACAAAATAATAGCAAAGAACATCAAAATACAACTCACATCAAACACATGATAAAGGAGTTCACCCCTCCTGGGCTACGTCTCCTTGGTTTAGCTTCCAATAGCTTGGGCCTCTCTATTATGCTCAAATTACAACAAAAGTGTGTTTACAATGCTCAAATGCCTCTACAACCTATCTCAATGAGTTAAGAATACTCAAAAATGGCCATCTAGCCTCCTTTTATATCCAATTTGGATAAGAACTAAAGAAGCTATGACTTATCCCAGTTATTCCACTATTTGTTCAACAAAATGCTCCAAAACTGACCAAAAAAACCATTTACGCTCCAACACTAATGGAGCGAGAAATTTGTCATTCAACAGGCTATATCTTGTCGGTCGTATCCAAATCACAATCGGCAAGTTCTACAGGCTCCCAACATAGAAAAATGTTGCAATTGCAGTATTGTGGAGCTGCTAGAGATAATTAACTAAAACATATATAATCCCACATTTGGAAAATCTTACTCATCGCAATCGGTGAAGTTCAACGGCCGAAGGTATTTTTAACATGGGAACACTGCGATTGTGGTATTGCGAACTAGCTAGGATATTAAACTGTGATATATAAAATTCCTACATCTAGGTCTTATCGCAATCGACAATTGGTTGCGAGTACATAACCATTGTGATATGACAGACCCATTGTAAAAGTATCATGTCTAATAGTCTTATCGCAATCGAAACTTTACTAGTGGTAACAACATAACAACAGGGTGTTTGGTGCGATTTGCGGGGGCCGATTCTTATCCCAGGCCTCTCTTTTTTTCGTGATATGTGATATGTGGGACTCAGTGGAAACTTGCCACTTGGTGCTTCCCCATTCGTTGGGACCCTTGCCATGTCATCCAATCCTGCCATATAGACAAGTCAAACTTGAACTTTGACTTGCTCTATCTTCTGCATACAAACTCGGATTTAAGTGTTATTCGCGTCGTTGGATTCAGAATGATGAGCCCTTCAATCTGAAGCTAATTTTGACAAGATTCTGACAATTTTATTTTTGAGCATAATTTTAAGCACTTGATCAATTCATAACACAACTGACTGTTGCGCCAAGCAATTATTGGTGGCCAAGCTAAAGGCTTCTGAATCAGAAGAATATTCCAACTCTAAGTCAGAACCCAAAAATGGGAATGACAAAGTGAAGCAAATCATTGACGTGAATCCCAACGCCACTATTGCCAACACCAAGATCTAGAAGAATGAGCCTGAAGATCTAGAGGAGGGGTAACACCTCTTCCACTCATAGATGTGGGTGAAGAGTTCTTCGTTGCAGTTCATTATCGACAGTGGGAGCCAAAAGAACCTCGTTTTAGCAGGAGTCGTGAATCAGTTGGGCCTACTATCTACAACACATCTACAACCGTACAAGATCTAGTGGCATCACCAAGGACAATATCTCTGTGTCATCCAATAGTGTTGCCTTCCCTACAACACCAAGCCCTTCACGAATGATATACTGTGTGATGCTGCTCCTCTTGAAGTTTGTGATGTATTATTAGGACAACCATACTTGTGGAAGCAGGATGTTGTATATGAGTCTAGAACTCGCTCTATGATTATTACTTTGGGAAATAAGTTGTACAGGATATCGAAGGTAGCCACACCTACCACCATCTCTTTGATCACTGCAAAGCAATGTAGTAAGATCATTTCCAAGACTAGGAAATTTGTTCTACTCATGATTCGTCATCAAGGCAAGAAGAAGGTTGTGGCCATGGCTTGCAGACAAGGCTCCTCCGCACAGCAGCAGTAGATGGACAAGGTCATGGAGGAGTACAAGGATATTTTCGCCTCACCTACAGGGGTACCTCTGCACTGTCAAGTCAAGCATTCCATCGATCTGAGCCTGGGCAGGCCACTACCTAATGGACTAATATATCGATGCTATGTTCTGGAGAATGATGAGATGAAGAGGAAGATTCAGGATTTGTTGCATAAAGGGCACACCGGGCCAAGCTCATCACCTGTGGGAGCTCGATTGTATTGGTACAGAAGAAGGACAGACCTAGAGACTTTGTATTGACTATCGGGTGCTAAACAAGATCAATGTCTATAGTAGGTACCCAATCCCATGGATTGATGACCTTCTGGACCAACTCAAGGGGCCAAATATTTCATAAATATTGATTTGAATTTTGGTTATCACCAAGTGCCTATCAAACCCTCCGATGTGTGGAATATTGCCTTCAAACCCAAGGAGGGCCTTTTCAAATGGTTGGTCATGCCTTTTGGGTTGACGAATTCCCTCGAAAACTTCATGAGATTTATGGACAACATCTTGCGACCCTTCACCAATGCATTTGTGGTGGTGTATTTAGATGACATCTTGATCTTCAGCCAGAGTTGGTAAGAGCACCTCCACCATATTTGATAGGTCCTCCAAACCCTGCGACAACACAAGTTGTGTGACAATTTGGAGAAATTCACTTTTGGCACCACCCAAGTTCAATATCTAGGGTACATCATTGATGAGTAGGGTGTGCATGTGGACCCATCCAAGATACAAGTCATTTAGGATTGGTTAGCCCCAACCACTCTAACAAAGCTTCATAGATTTCTAGGTCATGCCAATTTCTACTGCAGGTTCATGTTGGGGTGCTCTCATATCACTTGGCCTTTAAGTCAAGTCACCATGGGTGGAGCGAAATAATTTTTTTTTTTGGTCTGAAACCCAACAAAAGGTGTTTTTTGAGTTGAAGCATCATCTCTGCTCTACACCAGTGCTCACATTACCAAACCTGCAACAACCATTTGAGATTGAGATAGATACCTTTGATTATGTTATTGGTGGAGTTCTTACTAAATAGGGGCATCTAGTGGCTTACCACAGTGAGACACTTTTAGAAATAGTCTAAAAATATCCCACTTATGACAAATAAATGTATTCCATTGTGCAATCCTACCATCAATGGAAGCATTACATTTTAGGGAAGGAAACACTCATCCACACAGACCACTGACCCCTGTAGTTTATACAGATACAAGGGAAGTTTCATAACGATCACCATACAAAATGGTTCACATACTTGCGACAGTTCCATTTGAACACTAAGTACAAGAAGAGAAACACCAATAATGTTGCATACTGCCTCATCCAACCACTAGTCATGGTGTTGATCATTGTGCTCGACTTATGCGGGTATGAGACTTCGGGGTGCCCGCATCTTTACAAGAGTGATCTAGAATTCGGAAACACATACCAGACACTCCTGGAAGGTAAGCAAGTTCCAAATTTTCACCTTTAGGATGCAATGTTATGCCACCTAGGACACATCTGTGTTCCTTCAAGTGAGTGTGCCAACGTCACATACCCCTGAGCCTAATTTGATTATTTATTACCAGGCTCCCATTCCTTATATTTGCTTTGGTTAAAATTAAATTCAAATAGTTGTCACAAGTATTACATGAACAATTATTTATCATGCACTATACTCATATGCTTCAAATCATCAAAGTAATGAGTCATACCCCTTGGGCACAGTACTATAACATCCTTCTATGCTTTACTAGATTCATGATGTGGACTCTTAGGTTCAATAAATAGAACCTTAATACAAGCTTCCAAATCAACCCTTATACATGTATTATAACTCATAGGAACGATCAACCATGGTCATTCAACCGTCAACATAGATGAAAACTTCAGTCTAAAGATACTAAAGCTAGTATTGCCCATAACGCAATCATATTCCTACTGACATAGTCACATGTAATGTTAACATGTATCTTATGTAATATGCACAATTAGTTAAAAGAGTAGAATTTTGATTCATAATGCATAGCATAGATAACCAAAACCATAGTTTATACAGTTAAACCTTAACCATAGTTACTCAATTTACATAGTTGTCTCAAGCATGATTATTCACTATCATAAACAAAAGACAGGGTAGCACCAATACTGCGTGATATCCACATATTACGTTTCTTTACTAATTTTATCTAGGATTGAATTTAGATGCAATGGTTGTCACATGCGTTCATATATAATCATCTCATGCTCGCAGCAAACATAAGCGATTCTACTCATGCATAGCGGTCACATGAACATTATTCAATCAATTTATATGCAAGAACAACCTAAGAAATTTCTCATATATGCTTCAGAATTGACAATATAGAGAGTAAGATTCAGCATACAAACATCCCATGCAAACCAGATTATCTGAAAGGATGTCACTTGGAAAACCGAGCACTGCTACCCAACTTCGAACTTCCTACTTCCAGTTCACCCCCGAGCCAAGAGTTCTTGCCATGGATCAACTACCTTTATTGATCTCTTCAATGGGTATTTAATACCCTCTTTCATGATATGGTTTCCATTAGCAGTGTCCTGCTTTTATGGATCTTTTTTATCCATTTGCCTAGGATTTTCCCAGAAAAGCTCGCCTTTATCTCCCACGAGGCTTTTCCTCATAAAAGCTTGCCTTTCTCTCCCACAAGGCTTTTTTTTTTCTTAGCTTAACATATTTCTCTAGCTAAGTAGCTTAATGGATATTTATCTCCAATCCATTGAGCTTATCTATAATTTGATCTAGAAGTCCTATCATAAATAATTATCCCTTCCCATTCACCAATGGGATTTGGAAAGAAATCTCATCTCTTGGTGTCTCGCTTTTCCGAGTGACTAATTGTTTTATTTATTTCATAAAGTATTTAATTTTCTTGTTACACATCAGACCTAGCTTTTCTCATCTTAGGTTAGCAAAGCTTTACATACAAAGGAGGGTTGTTACATACTCCCCCACTTAAATTTACACCGTCCTCGATGTATTATTGTGTCTTACAATAATATTTCCTCATTCACAAGTAGTTGTCTCTGAATTCACAGGCTCCCATGACATTTCCATAAGTTGCAAATCTTTTGATATATATTGGTTACAAGGAGCACATCTCCTTCCATCATTACTTGTAACATTTGTTTCAATCAATTTTGTAAGAGATTTTAGATGCAGAAACTCAACTATGTTTAGCATAGGTAATATCTTAATTTGATATATAGTACTACTATTTGAGTAGCTATGGCTTATATCACCTGCCATTTATTGTATTCGAAGACATGCATGTTCTTCCCTTCATTATTCCAAGCCTTTGTGTTCTTGCTGAACACTTGCTTCCTGCAGTTTCCCTACATATAACATGTCAACTGGTACAGTTGCTAAATCAATATGTGCAAAATATCATATCAGTTTAGCTCACACATAACCATCAAAATCATATGTATCCGTCAATTATAGATCACATGTAATCCTCAATTATAGATCACATGTAATCCTCATAGATGAGAATCCTAATCACCTGCATACAACACTGATACTTATCCTTAGTTTCCAATACCAATCCTTAGTTTCGACCTTTGTCCTACCTTTGTACGCACTCTAGATCGGTTTCCTTATCAAGAAAACACCCAGTGCCTTCATGTGTACCTTCACATAGGGTG
This sequence comes from Pinus taeda, assembly GCA_000404065.3. Classification (NCBI taxonomy): domain Eukaryota; kingdom Viridiplantae; phylum Streptophyta; class Pinopsida; order Pinales; family Pinaceae; genus Pinus; species Pinus taeda. The sequence continues at coordinate 24,707 of APFE031571043.1, forward strand.
TATTACACACACACAACTATACATGCCATATATTATCATGCAATACATGTATCTATACCGGTACCATATATACTACTTGTACACAGTAACATCTGTACAACTTGTACACCATACCGATGTCCATAACATTACCTGTATCACATATATCTCATCCACATGTTTCCAACCATGTTAGTATTATGCCAAAAATTCCTTCATTTATTTATATTACCTTTGGGTAAGTGATCAAATCGTGCTCAGTTTATTGATAGGAGAATAAGGAATTTCATGGACCTGTTCAACTTTTGCAACTAGTGAAATTTTTTATGTCAAAGTATTCAAGTGCTTTTATTTAGAAAATCATTTTCCTTTGTCCTGTGGTTGTAGTAAAATCTCAACAAAAATAGTATCATAAAAGTAATCATGCATACTACAACTTTTATCATACCCATAACTTTGAGTTTTGGGATTAAATATGTCACCTGAACAAGGTTTTAACAACAACAGAATATCATTTCCGCTTAATCATAAAGCAGACTATTGACTATGATACTTAACTTTATATTTAACCAAGAAAATGATTGTCTGGTACTTAAAAGTACTCCATACTTAACTAATCATGTCATATGCTCTTTTTACACCTCTTCTGATAGCTTGTTGGTTGTGAATAATTCAGTGTAGGTATAAACCCATTTTCCCTTCATGAGTTATAAATGAAAGTTACAATGTTTTCAATTCCACACCCTTAGGCATTATGTGTACCAAGGTGTTATCCTAGGGTATTTACATGTTAACACCTTCGATTAACATTAAGTCACACCTAAAACAAGGAGATCAGTTATCAAATTTATTAACATGAATTCCCGTGTGGTTTATACAATGATTCTTACATTGTTCTATTCAACCCAGACAACATTATCAATGCAATATCTCTTGTAGACTTCCTAATATTTCTTGGTAGGGAATAGTGGCACAACATATGTATTCTAGCTAGTATGATTGTGGCTTAAGTGACTAGATTGCTAGATCCCCACATCCTTGCACAACAACCTCAATTACTAGTACCACATATCCATCCCTATGATTGAATCATCCTAATAGTTTATATTGCAGGATTGGTTACCCTTAGAACCTTCTTGATGCATGCATTATGTTATTACTAGCATAAGATCCTTAGATCATCATAAGTTGTATTAATGTGAAAACCTTTTGGGTTTATCAAGAATTTTCTTATTAATTTGAACCATCATGTTCCGAATCTAATGTACCCTTCTTGTTATTCATTAGGCTGCTATGAGTTTCTCTAATGCATCAAGCACCATCATGTCTAATATACAAGTATATTGTACTAAGCTAAGTAGAAACCCACTAATCATTATTCCCTTATCACTTTCCTCAAAATGTACAATTATAAGATCTCCCATCATACTATTGTAACCACCTTTCTAAAACGTTCTTCTCTGTGAGATATTTATAGAACCCCATTTGTATTTAAATGGATATGTTCATTAAGGTTGGGGAGAAATCATACTAGAAATTTAAGTGACTTTTTGAGAATATTCTCATAAGCTTAATACAGTGTTTCTGCTATTGACCAAGAAGCACCAGGAGTTGCTTTTACACTCCCATTATGTATTTACACTAGAGGTACTTTTTTTGTCAGTCCCATTTACTTTCTTATGAAGGTAATACAATTATTAATTATGATGTCTTCCTGCATACAGTAAGTTGTATTGCATGTGTGCCTACTCTTCACACCTTGACCATAAAATTTGTGCTTCTTATTAGTTACAATTGTTTAGGTATGGTTTCACTCAAGAACCTGTAGGTCCAACTATGCATATGTTACATGTTAAGGTTAAGTTCCCTTCAATAGCAATTTCACCAATGGAAAGAATTACACTCTGAAATGGATTACATCATTACATATAGATGCACTAATCAAAAGATTAAATTGAAAGACAATTTGTACAATTACATAGTTTTATATGATGACTTATCATTTATGAACTTAACAATATTTCATGGGAACTTCATGAATAAATACCATTAATTTGTTCTAAGTTGGAAATTGATTAATTAACCATTGATTTCAAATACTTTTGATAGAATGTCATGAATTTATCTTCTATGACTTATATAGATTCTATATATATACTTTTATTTTAATTTGTTCCTCATGTTAGCCATGATCTATAATCTAAGTCAGTAATATCCTCTCCTCGATGCTCTTATTGAGATAAATTGGAGACTTGGCATTAAAGCGTTCTCTCCTTTATGCTCTTAATGTGTTCCTAAGAACTCATTCATATGTCCTTTTCACAAATTGAGCATGGATAAAATTTATTTAAAGCCATGCAAAAAAAAAAACTATCCCAATTTGTAATCACTAGATTTTCAAACTTGAAACTAAGCATTCA
>APFE031571043.1:53104-68787 GCA_000404065.3 Pinus taeda
AAGCTCATTGTACCTGCGTACTTGTACGCTCTATAAGTCAAGGGATGGGTGCGTACTCCTGTAAAGGTCAAAAGGCGCAAGTTTCATCTTAAAAAAGTTACTTGTGTCACTTCTAGAGCTTTCTAGAAGAGTGTTTGACGTGTATTGAGCGCCTCCAGATGGTTCATGCATCCCTATGATAGAGGAACTTATCCCATCAAGAGAGGAGCTACCCCATCCAAAAGAGGGAGTATCCCATTGATGTTGGACCTGATTAACTTCCTCTAGAACACTATAAAGACAGGCATTGGGCCAGAGGAGGGGAGGTTGAAAGCTGAACATTCCAAAGGGTAGATGCTGCTGGAATTAGGACTTCCTTGTAGAAGCTTGTGAGGAGAGATTACCATCCTTTCTTGTTTCATTTGGAAGTGGGTGAGCTCGTCAAAGTAGAGGAAAACTCTTGCTGGACCCTGGGAGGAACTTGCACAACACCAAGGCTCAGGTTGTAATGGTTTCTTTTTTGTTTCCTTAATACAAATAAGTCATTCTTCTCAATGATTTGTTCTTAATGAATTGTTTCATATACTCCTTGGTCTATATGTTGAATATGCTTTGTTTTATGGAATATTCAGGTGTTATGTAATCGTTTGATTGTTAGTGTATGCAGGTTTCAAAGTGAAGGAGGAGCTCATCCGGATCAGCGAGGCTGGACTGCTACAACGAGCGTTGGACTTGAGGTAGGATCGAAAAACATTTGGTTTCTCATAGAATAATGCATGTTTAGAGAAGGATTGCTCTTAATTGTCTTGTTTGTCACTAGAGAGTCTTAGACTCCTAGGGAGGTTAGTTTTGTCCGCAAAAATAACTCTTTCCGCATGACTCCATAGTTTATATAGTTAAGCCTTAACCACAATTACTCAGTTTACATAGTTGTCTCAAGCATGATTATTCACTATCATAAACAAAAGACAAGGTAGCACCAATACTGCATTGAATTTAGATGCAGTTCCTGTCACATGCGTTCACATATAATCATCTCATGCCCTTAGCTAACATAGGAAATTCTACTCATACATAGCGGTCACGTGCACATTATTCAATCAATTTATATGCAAGAACAACCCAAGCAATTTCTCTTATATGCTTTAGAATTGACAATATAGAGAGTAAGAGTCAACATACAAACATCCCATGCAAACCATATTATCTGAAAAGATGTCACTTGGAAAACTGAGCACCGCCACCCAACCTAGAACTTCCTACTTCCAGTTCACCCCTGAGCCGAGAGTTCTTTCCATGGATCGACTACCTCTATTGATTTCTTCAATGGGTATTTAATACCCTCTTTAATGATATGGTTTCCATTAGTGGCGTCTCACTTTTATGGACCTTTTTTATCCATTTTCCTAGGTTTTTCCAGAAAATCTCGCCTTTGTCTCCCACGAGGCTTTTCCTCATAAAAGCTTGCCTTTCTCTCCCACAGGGCTTTTATGTTTTTCTTATCTTAGCATCTTTCTCCAGCTAAGTAGCTTAGTGGATATTTATCTCCAATCCATTGAGCTTATCTATAATTGGATCTATAAGTCTTATCATGAAAGAATTATCCCTTCCCATTCAACAATGAGATTTGGCAAGAAATTTCATCTCTTGGTGTCTCTCCTTTCCAGGTGACTAATTATTTTATTTATTTCATAAAGTATTTACTTTTCTTGTTACACATTAGACCTAGCTTTTCTCAACTTAGGTTAGCAAAGTTTTACATACGAGGGAAGGGTGTTACATCCAAAATGATTTGGGAGGCGCACTACATTCGGGTCATTGGACATTTTGGGGTAGAGAAAATAGTGGTAGTACTACAGAAGTATTTTTATTGGCTAAACCTTCGTCACGATGTTGGGAAGTACATTAGATCTTGCCCTGCCTGTGTCATTGCCAAACCAACCATCAAGAAGAAAGGCCTATACTCCTTTGCCTACTCTTATTCGACCTTGGGAATCCATCTCCATGGACTACATGTCAGGCGTTCCTTCTACTAAGAACGAAAACGACTGTGTTTTCATGGTCGTCGATAAATTCTCTAAGATGGCCATTATGGCGGTCTGCAAGAAGAGTATCACAGCAGAGGCCACTACTAAGCTCTTCTTTGAGCGAGTGTGGGTACACTTTGGGATCCCACAATCCATTATCTTAGATCGGGACATCAGATTCCTAAGTGTGTTTTAGTCAAATCTCTATTCGATGCTAGATACCAAACTTACTAAGCCCATGACTTTCCACCCCCAAACTAATGGCCAAATAGAGGTCGTCAACAGGATGATCGTACACATTATGCACATGTACAACTTGAAGCATCCACGCACAAGGGATGAAAGCCTCCCCTATTTCTAGCATAGCTACAACAAAGCTCTCCATAGATTAATGGGCCACAACCCTTTTCAGGTAGGGCTAGGATTTAAGCCATTATGTCTCATTGATGTGGTCATGCCATTTGCAGCTACTCAGGCAGATTTGGCTCACGTCCAGTTCGAAGCTGATAGAGCTAACAACTTCATTGAGCACATTCAACACATCTGCCAATAGGTCCCTGATATATTGGACAAAACCAATGTTAAGTACAAGCAGCGCCATGATCAACATCGAGTGTCGCACAAGTTTCAGGTGGGCAACAAAGTTTGGCTACATTTGCAGAAGGAGCACCACACTGGACCCCAATGCAAGCTTCGCCTTCTTTCATATGGATCATACACCATCACCAAGGTTGTAGGGAACAATGCCTTTGAGCTCAACATTCCACCATTCCTTGGTCTGCACCCAGTGTTCAATGTAGACTGCCTCCAGCCATACTTTCCACCATTGTTGGACACATCCGACACTACAGAACAACTCACACCAATAAAGCTAAACTTGGATTGCATGGAACATGCCACAACTGATCAAATCATGGACACACAAATTAATAACACTCATCAACAGAGGATCCAACTATATCGAGTTTCCAAAGCAGGCCAACTCCTTCAGCAGGGCAAGTGGTTCACTAGGGCCCAGGTTCAACAGCGAATTTCTTCATCTCATGGAGGATCTACACGTAATAGGGAACATTTCTTCCTAATTAGGGAGGATTGATCTAGGTGGATATTGGTGGCCATCTGCTTATTCCACCTAGACCTCCAATCGGTTTCATATGTTTCCTTTTTTATTGTAGCATTTACTATTTAGCAGTTTTTCGGGTCCTGAACTTTCAGAGCATTTTTGACCCCCTAAATGGTGTTTTTTTTAAGGTCTGCAGTAGACCTCTATAGCCATAAGCAAGGGTATGTTGCAAATCTTATAGTACTTGGAGATATCTTTCTAACAAGGTATCGTACACACCAAACATAGATAATATGACCAAATTACGACCCCAGGAAGTTGGTTGCCCAACTAACCCCAATGGGGTCCACACTCTTGGTGTTCCATCTCCTAGGGTTAGGGTTTTGGTTATTTAGGGTTTTCCCTTGTTACTCAATAATAAATAGGCCTTTGAGCCTCATTGTCACACAATTCAGAGGCATGTAGCCGCCACATATCTTCTCAGAGATAAGCTACCATTTCCTGAGCTAGTTTATTTTTATTTCTGTATGTAAGCATATTTCAGTTCTTGATAATAATGAAAATAAATTTTTATTTATACCGCATCTTTGTGTATATGGGTATTTCTGTATTTTGTTGTGTTCCTACATAATACCAGATCATGAGATAGAGTGACAATGAAGGAGAGATGGAGGTAGATAGAGATATAGATGGAGGGGGGAGAGGGAAGAAGAGAGAGAGGGAGGGTGAGAGAGATAGATAGATATTGGAGAGAGAGAGAGAGAGAGAGAGAGAGAGAGTGTGGGGGCTGGGGGGGGTGAATAGAGAGACAAAAGAAGAAGAGATGGAGGGAATATAGATATAGATGATAGTGGGAAGAGAGGGAAGAATGGAAGATAGAGAGAAGGAAGGAGATGCGGAGAGAGAGACAAAGAGACATGGGAGAATGGGAGAGAGGGGGGGAATGAGAGAGAGATGGAGAAGAGAAAAGAGAGAGGGAGGGAGATAGATGTACATTAACTAGATGTATGATATACATTAACTAGATGAATGATGTATGGTGTGCATTGATTTTAGTGTAAGAAAAAAATATTGACAATGTGCATTATGTGTTATAGTAATTCAACCATAAATAAAATACTTGAATCTTCATCTTAAATAAAATGTTCACTTACCTGAAATGTTTGTTTCTTGAAACTAGAAATTATTTGTAATTGATTGCATTCTTATTATTCTCATTTTCCATCATTCATCATTATTAGTCACTTTATATTCAAATGAGGTAATAGAAAACAACTACATTTGAAACTTACTTGAGGTTTAACACTCCATAAGTCACAATGACTGACTTTGGAGAAAGATACGATTAATATTGGAGAGAAAGAGAGACAAAGTATGACATTTACTACAATAGCTCGAGTTAAAGATTTGAATGATATATGATTTCAATTGCCCTTTTCATATGATCAATATGTAAAGATAGCAAAACTAACAAGTTTGACAATAGGAACAGTAGAAGAGAATAGTTTGAGATTGATCACAATGTAAATTGTTTGTAATTTCTCACATTCTTATTATTCACATTTCTATCATTCAACACTATTATATTGTCACTTTGCATTCAAAAACTTTATTTCATTATTTTTCATCATATAAGCTATTAAAAGTTTCTATAAATTTAAAATTAAAATGGCCAAATTAATCTTATACATATTTAACATATTTAAAATGCTTAGAATAATTAGATGTTCAACATATTTAAAATGATTAGAATAATTAGATGTTCAATAAATTTTGTGTGATCATGCATGATTGAAACAAACTTAGATCTATCTTAACTCCGGATCTATAAAATGTTGAAAAAATCAAATCTCTCCAAGTACAAACATTTCCTTAAAATTTTCACTTAAAAAAATCTAAAATAATTTAATATGATTTCATCCTTCTAAAAACACTCAAAGATATATAACACATAAAAATGATATTTTTCCAATTTTTAACTAAATAATCAATTCATTATATTACCATGTTAAAATTAATCAATTCATTATATTACCATGTTAAAATTAAAATTTACAAATGGTATACAGCAATGTTAATAATTTTTTACAAAACAAGCATCGAAAACCTGCAGTCGCCAACAGGGTAAATTCTATTTTTGTCCCAAAATAAGACGTCATTGAAATCTTTCCGAATCACAAATAAAATAAAATAACTTTCAAATTTTAGTTAAAAAATTGAACGACTGCACATAAATTTTAGGCGATTTCCACGATTTCATCATTATGCGGAGTGGCATTTTTTATATTTTATTTATTTATAGTCATTTACGAGAAACTGTGGTTTCCGCCGGACAAGGTGGACCCCACTTCCCGACAGCGAGTAATCGGCAAGGACTGCCGTCGCTTTCTTGGGAAAAATGTGGTCCCGAGGTTGAGAGCGCGCTGGCCCGCCGGCAAAACTCTCGGAATTGTCAGAGTGAAATCTGCTGAGGATTGTTGTGGCCGAAAGAACTGCCACCTGTGAGTTGAAATGACGCCCGCGTCGCATCCTCCACTCTCCACTTGCACTGGTTGCTGTCGGCCATGTTCTCCATCATGCATACATACGTCATATGTCATCATCTCTCCTCCATGTACCTCATGGCCATGCATGTATGCATGTCTATGACTTTGCTCTTTCTCAACAGTGAAGATTTCCATAGGGTTTGGTGTCATTCATGAAAATTGTGTACAAAGTAGAAGAAGTCAACAGCAGCCATTTATGTATACAAGTTAATTAGTTTGATAGATATTGATAAATAATTAAAATATATATGTAATTTGTAATTATGAGAATTTGTTAGTGAAAAAATTATTAGAAAAAATTTGATTTATTTTATAAATTTTGTTTTTTTTATGTAGTATTTAATTTTAATTTTTTTTATAATTTTTTTTGATAATTTTGGAACATTGTTTTGAAATTTTTATTGGCTTAAGAAATTTGAAAATAAAAATTTTATTTTTCAAAGATATAATTTGGAAGTTTGTTTCAAATAGATTAGGATTATGTGTTAGTAAAAAATGATATAGTAATTTAATTGTGTTGTCTGATTGCTCTGTGTTTTGGTTTTTTTATTGTATATTTTTAATTATTTTTATTTAAAATTTTGGGAATTTGCAAGTTTGAAGTGTGTAGTCTGCACAATTTAAATGTCTCATGGATTTCTCTTGAATCAATTTATGCATTTAAGAATGAGATTGAACCAACTAAAAATTGCAATGATGCAAGGAATTAGATCATCTTATTCTCACTAAAAAGGCCAAAGCATAGAATAGTTAGAGAATGCTTAATTTAATTGTTTTATAATTTATTCTTGTTTATATATATATATGATCAACTTATTCTCTATTTAGTAATGATTAGTTAAACCTATAAGTTATGTGAGATTGAAGTTGTTAGCCATTAATATTAAACAAAGATATAAAAAGAGAGTGTATTAAGAAATACATTTTATGTTTTTTATTATTTAAGTTTTCCATCCTTAGAAAGGGAACAATTTTATTGAAATTGCAATTTTGTTATTGTTAATATAAAAATATATTCAATGCATTCAAATACATAGATTGTGCAACAATAACATTTGATATATTCAATTAAGTCCATCCAAATTTATTTAAGCTATATTTTAGGTAAAAAATCTTACTTTTAGTTCTCGTTATTTTGCTTGTTGGAAAATGGCCAATTGGTAATAAATTTAGACTATGACATGAGTTGATAAGTAGACAAACTCAACCCCGTTCCACATAAATTCTTTCTCAAATCCATTAAAAGTTTTGCCAAAATTTATTGTTTCACTTTATTAATGGAAAGTTTGAGCATGAAACTTTGCTCTTACGAGTTTTGATCCATTTTAGGATGACTCAAATCATTAGAATTGGGCAAAAAAAAAAATGAATTAATCAAGGAAAAACTTTGTCTTGCGAGAAAAGAAAAACTTATTAGAAAAATTTAGTTTTGTCCACTTAATAACTCACCCTTGTATATCATTGACCATGAGATTAAATGACAACAAAGTTTGTAGTTTATGAACCATATCTAAAGGAATAAAGCAAGATATTATAATAGCTATAACTATTAGTGTAATAATTGAGACCTAAATCATGGACTTGTTATGCTCACTTTGATATAGTCCCTTTCACTCTACATAAAAAAAACTAGCTACCCTATCGACTCTACTCTCAATTCTCTCTATTTCTTGTTTGCATCATTTTCTTAGTGAATATTGTAGTGTCTTCATTAGATACTCATGAAACATCAATTCCTAGTATCTAATATGGAAATCCAACATCTCTTTCATATGCAAATGCCCTATTTGTCACTCAAGGGCTTGTAAGAATTAAATAAAATACTAGAAATCAACTTAAGAACTTACATCCCAAAGCCAAATGTCTAAAATAACAATTCTTTTGATGAAGACAATATCTCATAAACCAAAAGATCACAATAAAACAACAATAAACAATAGAAATTCACAAAAACACATAAACATATGTAAATAATATTAATAATAAGACATAGAAAAATATTATCAGCTCAATAAAAACAATTATATCCCACTAAATCCTAAACCATCATTTCTTATTAAAATAATACTTCTTAAACCATTTTTTTCATAGTAAACATATCCTAGATGCACAACATTCCAAAATTTTACTATTTAATAATAAACATATCCTACATACACATTATTCCCTAATACTTCTAATAATTTGATACAACAATATTCCCTAATTTTACTATCTAATGAAAATGTTACTTTTACTAATAATTCACTAAACACATTATCTCCCATTCATCTAATACCCTCATGCAACACTATCACATTATCTCCCATTCATCTAATACCCTCATGTAGCAACTAGCATTTATTCATAACCCCAATCACGGCCCCATATTAAGCTCCTTCGTTTTATAATCCTTTTCACATATTGTATGGGATTAGTGGGTGATCTCCAATGAATATTGGTTCGATAGAAATGTTGCCCCCTTATTTTAGAACCAGCTTAGTTGGTATAAATTGTTGGGAAATGCATGCCATGCTTCTCATGAGGGAACAAAGAGTGTCCATACCAAGCTACTTGCTTATTATTAAAATAGAGGGAATCATGTAATTCTCTTATGGGGAAGAGAGATTGTCCCTTGCAAGCAACTAGTTAGCACTAAATTAGAGAAAATGATGCAATTCATTTTTTTTAATAATCATTTTTTCACATTATGCATAACCTTTTCAGGGTGGGAATTAGGTTATCCTTAACTTAAAAAAAAAAGGTTATATAAAGAGAAGATCAAATAGCTTTGCCATATTAGAGAATTACTAATAATATTCTCATATAGTGGTTAGATTTCTCATAATTGTATAAAATGTAGGCATAACAAACATTTATAATAAATTGCAGGTTAAGTACAATAGTGGTGTCATCCTCGCTTTAATTTTAGTTATGTATACATTGCATGTTGAGTGTTTTGTCCAATGCGTGGATCTCCCACATTGACAATAACCATTTTTGGCTTGTGGGAGTCATTTCTTTACAACTTTAAAGAAAATGACAACTGCCACATTTCAAGAATGTGACATCATTGCTATTTTCATTTGATGCTTAGAAACAAGTGACATATTCATACATTTTTAGCTTGTGGGAGTCATTTCTTTACAACTTTAAAGAAAATGACAACTGCCACATTTCAAGAATGTGTCATCATTGCTATTTTCATTTGATGCTTAGAAACCAGTGACATATTCATATTTGGAAATTGATTAGGGATTCCAAGGGTATGGAGAAAGAAGTCATAAAGATATACATTTCAAGAATATGACATCATTGCGATTTTCATTTCATGGTTAAATACAAGTGGCATATTCATATTTGGAAATTTATTAGGGATTCCACATTATGGAGAAAGAAGTCATAACGATGTACATTTAAAAAGGAATTTGGTATATTTTATATGTGGTATAAGTGGTAAGATGATTATTATCAATGTGATTTATTTGGAAAGAGTTTGGTGCATTATTGTAGTATGGTGGTTTTTTGGTTTTTATTGGATTATTATTTTTTGTTCATGTGAATGTTTTTAGGTATTTATGTGGATGTATTTGTATGTATATACAATGTGGTTGGTTATTTTTAATTAATTAAATAGTGATTGATTCTCTATTTTTGCTATAATGTAATGATTATATTTTGATGGATAAGTTTATATGGAAAAAAATTTGTTACATTGTAATGTTAATGTTATAATTGGTAAGTTTATATGGAAAGGAAATTTAGGATAGTGGGAATCTTCAAATGTGATGTTTATATTTACATCGAAGGTGTTCCTATAATGGGTTTCACTGGGCAGATTCAACCAATCAAATCCTTCCATTTTCATCTTCTTCCAGCAAGTGATTTTTTTACCACATGGCACTCTCATTTCCAGATTGCATGTTATGAAATCAGCTCACAAAAAGATAGAAAAGATAGATCAACACCTTAGAAATAAGCCTCTTCGAGGGGGCAACCTCTTTTACATTACACAAATGAACAATTCTTGGATGATACAAATGGCAATACCTCTTTTCTATATATAGGGGTCTAAGGGGTCATAATATAATTAGAGGCGATATAACAATAATAATGTAAGAGCATAATAATAACAAATATGGGCTTCTATGGGCACAAAATAACAATATGGATTGACATGGGCACAACATATAATAAGGGGGTTGTACTAATAACAATAAAGGGGTTACACCTAGTAGTATAGGGACCTAACATGGCCCTCTCCTTAAAAAAAGTCTCTGTCCTCAACGTTGAGTTGGAGCTTCTTTGATGTTTCTCGTATAAAATTCTTGAAGCCTCCCTTGTGGAATCTTCAATAGGTAAGTTCTTCACTTAATGAGAACTTTGAAATTGATCCGATTTCGTTAGCTGCCGGTTGTTTGTGTTATTGTGATTGCTCCCACGTTCCCCAATATGATTTTCGTTCTCGTGAATTCTGACAATATTGTGGAAAAGCCGGGATCTTTTTGCAACTTATTGAATGAGTGCCACAATTCTTTCGTCCTTCTTCCAATTCATCCCTTGTTTCTTATCCAATCTGGTTGTATAATAGAAAATAACACCAAACAACTGCTATCCACATCCTCATCCTTCTCGAGAGTTCATCGTTGCAATAACATTTTGCTTCCCTTTTTTGAGATGATTTCAAAGTCATACTCAACATATTTGACCTATATGTTCTTCTAAAGATAATCTTTGTTTTAAAAAGTATTAAGAACTTATCTGATCCATTTTTTCCTTAAGTGTCCTTTCCCATTAGATATGGTCGCCATTTCTTATGTGCATTAGTATTGCCAACATTTCCTTCTCATAAATAGCTTGCTTGAGATGTAGCCGTAAAAATACCCAATCACCTACATCAAAACTTCTTTCATTGTGATGTTGATCTGCCTATTGTTTCATTCGATTCTGCACCAAAGTGGCGTTACCCTTTAAAAGTTGGAGAACTTGTTGTTGATGCTTGCTGTAATATTTCACTGCTTGAATATTTTTCTTCTTAATATGTCCTTCTATCTTGAGAGTTTGTGAAGTGGTAATTTCTTCCAATGCATTACAAGATATGGTCGGATTCATTTCTTGATGCTCAATGTGATCTTTCACTTCTCGAACATTTTTCTTCTTGATATGTCCTTCTATATTGATAGTTTGAGGAGTGGTAATTGCAGCCAATGCATTACAAGATATGGTCAGATTCATTTCTTCTTTCTTGATGTGATCTTTCACTTCTTGAACTTTTTCCTTCTTGATATGTCCTTCTATATTGAGAGTTTGAGGAGTGGATATTTTTGCCAATGCTTTACAAGATATGGTGGGATTCATTTCTTCTTTCTTTGGGGTTGGTTCCTGGTGTATATCCCCTTCTTTTGATGTTTCTTTATCTTTTTCTTCCTCCTCTTCATAATCTATGTAAAATAATTTCTTCTCAGCACACTTATGACCTTTAGTGTATTTTCTATCACAATTGTAACAAAGCCCATTTTATTTTTTTTCTTCCAATTGTTGTGGTGTAAACCTTGTAGGTTGTGGAAGGCTAGGAGAGAAAACACTTCCATAATTATAGTCGTGAGGGGTAGACTTCCTTGTTGCCATAATTTTGCTTTCCACTTTTCTTGCCAACCTGAATGCCTTCTCCAATGAATCAGTTTCCCAAGATGAACCTTCATGTTGACATGTTATCCTTTAAAGTCCCTATGGAGACATCAATCCTCTGCTTCTCTAGAATATCATTTTCCCTTATATTCAATTTTTGAAAGTCCTCAATTTTCTCTGCCATTGAATACTTTTGTTTGATATTTATCAATTGGCTAAAGATGTTGTTTCTCTTTATCCTCATAATGTGCTATCATTTCCTCTGTGAAAATTGACCATGTAACAAGTAGTTTACGAGAACAAAGCCATTTATACCATAAAAATTAATCCAATCTAAATATAAAGATGCAATACGTACATTTTGTAACAATTGCACCTCATGTAGATCAAAATATTTCTCCATCTATAGTATCCAATTTATCGGATCCTTGCCATCAAACTTCCTCATATCACCTTTTCTTTATTTTAGGAGCTCGATCTTGAAATGGCTGTAACTCTGTAATTTCAGATCTTCCAGTTTTGAAATCACGACCTGTAGTAGCCTTTGCGTCCTCTTTCCAATTCCACCAGGCTTATCGAAATTTGGATTCTCCACGAAAGAGTTATGCACAATCTCCCAAGATGACCTGATTATATACCTTTTCAGAAGAGCAAACTTGTATGAAGTTCCACATGTCACTATTTCGACCTTTGGCTCTGAAAATGATATACAGAAAGCTACAGTATGTCCTCTTTCTGTAACTTCTTACAAAATTTCATTCTTATGCTCATAGAGGCAATTATGATGATTTTACCCAAGTCACCTGTTTGGGATGTAATTCGGGAGCCTGCAGAAACCCTAAATGTCTTGGATTGTATCTCTAAAAATATAGCAAAACAAGATCTAAAATTCAGGCCCGAGCTTCATCACGATTTCAGCTCAAATGGGTTTTAATTTCAGAGTTTGAACCTTTGTAGAAAACAAATTATAGTGAAACTTCCACGATGACCCGTTTGAGATGAAATTCTGGAGCTTGCAAAAACCCTAACTTCCTCAATTTATATCTCCGAAAATATAGCGAGACAAGATCTAAAATTCGGACCTGAGTTGCAAACTAATTGCTTCTCAAATGGGTTTTTGTTTTATCTTCTGAAACTACACAGTGAAAAAGTTATAGCGAGAATTCCACGATGACCTGTTTGGAGCAGCGAAACCCTAGAATCCAAAGCTCTGATACCAAATGCTATGAAACCAGCTCACAAAAAGATAGAAAGATAGATGAAATCCATAGAAATAAGCCTGTTCTAGGGGGAAACCTCTTGTAATATCCCTCTAAGTCCTCTTTCTAACTCCGCAAGTCTGATCGCAATTGGATTCCCAAAAAAATATTTATTCCCAATCTCCCGCAATGACCTAATTATAGACTAGTTCAGTAGAGTGAAATTGTACGACATGCCACGTGTCACTGTTTCAACCTTAGGTTCTGAAAATTATACCCAAACTAAATACTGTTAGGGTCCCACCCTAACCCCCTTATTTATGTCATGGGATCACGTCATAGTCAAGAGTCAATAAAGCCCATATTAATATTTGTAAGTGGTTAACCCGCAATTAATGACGGGCCCACAGTTAGTTGCAAATGGGCGGTAGTATTAGATAGAGGGTAAATGGGCGGTAGTATTAGATAGATGGTATTAATAAAACCCACGGTATTGGCCCGTGTTATTACATGTATGAGTCATATATAAAGGATAGAGACTCCCTGCGAGGAGTATCGTGTCTTGTTTTGTAATCGAGATCTGCTCTATTGGAGGTTGCCCCCTCGAAGAGGTCTGTGAACATTTCTCTCTAAGTAATAAAATCATTTCTATTTTGTGTTCTGGGTATATTTTCTTCGCATATTCTGTGTTCTGGGTATCTTTCTTCGCATACTCTCTGTTCGGTATTACTCTGCAGGTTAAGAAGCATAACAAGTGGTATCAGAGCACTTTCCAGGGCTCGGTGGGATCTCCAAATTTTAGCAAATTTTTTTTGGCTGGAGACGTGTTCCGGCATCTTTAAACCACGGGATTTATCGTTAAGCGCATAAACCTGCGGATTTGGGAAGGCATGCACGCAGGAAATACAAGAGGTGGTCACGTCTGTTGGACTCCCTTGTAACCCCTATGGGTACCGCTTCGATTAGTAGCGCATTAGACAGAACCGCGCACGGACTGTCTTCCACGTACCCTCTGGGTATATCGGAAGCCCCCTAGGCTCCCTTGAAACCTCGCCATAGATAAACCGTCGGCCGTCTCGCGGCTACAGTACACCGAGAACAACACTCGGAGAGATTAATCGCCCGTACGATAGGGTAGTCGGGTTGTACGACTAAGGGTGCGGTCGATCCTCCTTAGTTAGAGCCCTGAAACATTGGGCCGAGTACTACTGTCAGACCCTTATGTATATTGCGATCTGTAGCACCTGACACTCCTCAAGACCATAGTTCCCTTTCTATCGGGGGATCACACATCATCTATTCCAGATCAGCGAGTGCAGCAGCAGCAAACATCAGTCCCACGATTCAGATCTCTTAGATCCACCAGATCGGAGTAGTTGTGAAGAGTTCCTGTGCCTGGCTATAATTTCCGCAGGACTTTTGGCGGCATTAACATTTTGAGGATTTGGCGACTGCAGTATTGATCAAGAAGGAGTAAAACTTCGTTAGGAGCTTAAAAAAAAAAAGAAAAAAAAAGAAGTCTGAGATCTTCCGAAGCACTTATTTGTGATCTAGCCCATCAGCATCAGGACAACGAGCTGAGCATGGTGGTACCATTCAATTTATTCACAAAAAAATTCTGTGCGGTCCCAATTTTTCATCAAGTTGGTGTATGGTAGAAACTAGAGCTCAAGCAATGGCCAATGAAAGACTAGACAAACTTGAAACAGATATGAACAAGCTCAAAAATACGCTTGACGAACTATCTAGCATGGTACGGCAAGCACTCGATAAGGGAAAGGAGCCAGCTCTCGAGGACCACTATAATGACCATGAGGGTGAGTCTAGTCACTCTCCTCACATCTGGCACACCCATCCACCACCCAACAGAGATCTCCCACCCAGTCAGCGACCTCCCAAGTTGGATATGCAGAAATTTGACGGTTCTAACCCGTCCGCATGGCTAGCACAAATGGAACAGTATTTCAAATTAAATCGTCTCCAAGAGGATTGGACTAAGATTAAAGTGGCGACCATGTACTTGGACAGTGAATGATGGCAATGGGCGGAATGGCATCAGCGTCGCAATGCACCTTTTTTGAGTTGGGTCCAATTTACCAAAGCCCTTCGAGATCGCTTTGAACAGGGAGACTCCTTTTTTGGCAGTCTCACTAAGCTCCGACAGACGGGTACAGTGGATGAATATATCGCCGCTTTTGAAGCCTTAGCCTTCCGCACTCAGCATCTCTCCGATGAGTTCTACACGGAATGTTTTATCAGTGGTCTTAAAGAAGCCATCAAAGCTCAAGTTCTACTCCACCACCCTCCCACATGGTCGGAAGCTTGCCAGGTAGCCCGTAAGGTGGAACGTGCCATAACAGCCCAATACAGCCGCCCCAATTTCCTCACTAAAGGTCGTCCCCCACAAGCTCATACCACGACTCAGACACTTAAGGTCCAAAAGGTATCACCTCAGGAAATGGCTGAGAGAAGGAAGCAAGGACTATGTTACTACTGTGATGAAAAATATTCCCCTGGCCATAAATGTAAGGAGCCCAAGTTTTTTCAAATTGATGCCACTGACTATAGCTCCACTGAGGAAGATCCACCTCTTGAGGAACAGGAGGTGATAGAAGAAGACAGCCAAAAGGAGATTGTATCTGACGACCCAGTTATTTCACTCAATGCGTTGGCAGGAATCTCTTCCCCTCAAACTCTCAAAATCAGGGGTTTTCTTAAACATCGCCCAGTAATAGTCTTGATTGATAGTGGAAGTACCCATAATTTCATCCATCAAAAAATCGCGGAAGCAGCACATTGTTTTGTACGGGCAGTCTCTAACTTCCAGGTCCAAATTGCAGATGGGGGCGCAATGAAATGTGAAGGCCATTGTGAAAATGTCAAACTTCAAACGGGGGATTATCAGTTGAAAACCCACATGTTTGCCATACACATGGGGGGATGCGACATTGTCCTAGGTGTTGAATGGCTCCGCACCCTTGGGCCAATCACAATGGATTTCCAGGAGTTATATATGAGTTTTAAGCAAAACAACTCCACACATACCCTCCGTGGCCTCCAGGCGGGAGCACCCTCGGTCATCAGCTCGCATCGGATGGAAAAATTGTTAAAAAAGGGCCATCATGGAGTAATAGCACAATTTAATGCAATCCAGGTAATCGAAACCAGACCTCTGCCAATTCATCCTGAGATGCAGCAGCTTTTAAATACCCATCGAACGGTCTTTGACAAGCCTCATGAGCTTCCACCCTCGCGAGGGGAA
>APFE031571046.1:6371-11371 GCA_000404065.3 Pinus taeda
TAGTCCCCTGAATTATTTTGTGTGACCTTCTATAACTTATAACTTAATGTTTCTTTTCGCCAAGTTTTTTACAGCGAATGAAATTTCAGTTTCAATTTTGATTGTCTTATTTAACCTCATATCGAGGCATATGAGGCCAAAGCTTAGAGTAAAAATAGATATTAAACAACTATTTGAAACATTTTGAAACGAAATGAATTAATATTAACATTAAATCTCAAACATTTTATGTTAAACCAACTCTATTATCCACTGCTAAACTATATTGTATGCCTTCCACAACATGTACCATTGCTACAACAGCGTATGTACGCATGCCCGCGTGCCACAGCATGTAATGCCTACCACAGCATGTACCACCACCATTACATGTACGCCTGCCACAACATGTACCACCGTTACATCTATGCCTTCCACAACATCTATGCCTGCCACGGCTTTTGTGGGCATGTAACAAGTGCCAACGTTTTGTTTAAGTGTAAGCTAGGTGTATTTCACCTCCTCTCTACTCTGCATTAACAATATTTCTCTCTACTCTGCATTAACAATATTTCTCTTAATTCTCTTAAACAACTGCAATAAAGTTCAAATTCACTGGAATAGGGAAAGAACTTATTGGAGGAACCGGGTTGTATATTAACTACTTATTGCCAGCTGAAGGCAGATGGTCTTCATGCGAAGGGAGGAACAGAGCTAGAGTTGGTCGAACACGGATGGTTGTTGTTTACTAGGAGGGCTCACCTGTTAATTATCGGGAAGAGATTGAAGGGTGTGGTTCAAGGTCTAAGCCTTCCTCATGAACCCTTTCCTTGTGTGAAAGCTACCGATCTGTTGTTGTCCAAGGCACCCATGTTGTGATGTATGCCTTCCCACTTTCCACACGACATCCTCTCTGCGAAACACACCATTATTTCACATTCTTTAATCAGATGAAAAAATGAAACCAAAAGAAAACCTTTCACTTAGATAAGAAGTAAAGATTAACTTGATCCTGGATCTGAAGAACAAGGACCAACTGCTGTTGCTAAATAGAGATGCCTTGATTGGAGCTTGCTGCTCGCTGAGGAGGATCCATGGTCGATTCTGTCTATGACACCTGTGCTCCTGGATGCCTCCTCATGTCTCACTAATCTATTACCCTATCCTCCTATTTTCCCTTCACTCATGAAACAATGCGCACTCGGTATTGCTCACTGTCCTGAAGGTGCTCAAGCAAAAGCCCACTCTCAACCGAAAGTGCATTGTGCTCTATTCTACGATACAAGATGCGTCATGCATTTGAGAAATACCTTCATTCTTCCTTCCTGTTGGTGGCCCCAGTTGCTCCAACAGCTCACAAGATAGGATTAAAGCCGAATGGAACTACTCTGCCATAGAACGAGGACTTGGTATGATCTTTGCTTTGTAGAAGTTTAGCCATTGCTTATTAGCAAACCCTTTTGTTTTCTTTACAGATCATCAAGCCTTCAAATACTTAATGAAAAACCCTTTGAATTAGGGAAGAATATGTCCATGGTTGTTATTATTGTTGGAGTTTGAATTCGTTGGTAGCTCTAGAGCCAATTCGTACCTCCACCAATTCGATCTTGCATACACTGCTACCTCTATTTGATGTTGTATACATTGCTACCTCACGTTGAACAAATTGGCCACAAAAATGAAGATGCAATGGGAGCATACTTTCTATAATAAAAATTGGAATTTGGGCTGCTTGACACCTGCAATGCCTAAGACACTTGCGATTCATGCAAACACCGCATATAAGGAACTTCGTAATCATCGATCTATAATTCATCTAATTTAAGAACTGCTTCTCTCTCCTTTTGAACTAACACGCCGAAGTGAATAAGATTAAATATATAGTCACGTCGGGTCTACCACTCAGTTGAAAGCTATGAACAAGTATGGGGTAGTTTGAAACTAGAATTGGCCACAATACCGTGAAGTGGTCACCTTTGTTCAATTCGGGTCAGACCTATAAATTCCCAGATCACCCTACTACCGGAATTGAGATGGCATGCGTAGGTACGAGAGACAAGGGATAGAAATGGTTGCGCATATTATTGGTCCGCTCAGTTCAGCAAGGGTCCCACCCGATTGAGTGTTGCCTCATCTTTCGCTGAGGTCCCTGAAAATCCTTGCACAAAAGAGGTCAAATAGCGTATAACGTGAACGGGCCTAATAGTTAAGTTTCCGCCATAGAGAAAGCACCCCACTATCGTCCCTCAGTCCACCCTCCCTCTGTATGTAATGTAAAAACAAACGTGCATATCAAAAAACTCTCATGATATATGAAACCCGACTATTGATGAGTTCTCTCCACAATTAGTAAATAACAAGGCACAAAATGAAGGCTACACTAGGCAAGCCTCTTTGGAAGACGGTTTTCTTTAATGAACAAAATGATCTTAACCTATTATTTGTTCAATCGGGCGTTGGATTGCATTTAAGTCTTTCCTTGATTCTATCAAGCCTTCACTTTCTCGAGCCTTATTCTATCGCGTTCCTTATCAGTAAGGCGGAAAAATTCAGGAACCCAATACATATCACGTTTATATCGGCGACTTTTGGTATCCCAGTATGAATACCATTTTCTTTCCCCCACAAGGCCCTTTTTGAACCTACGTAGCTCGAAAATCAAATTGGAAGGATTCATGTTTTTGAGCCACTCATCCCGCTTGGATAGCTTTTTCACTCTTGTTATTGTGCTTGTCGTTTCTTGGTCCCTCGGTTCTATTGGCTCGAGTTCATGAGTGGACGTATTTGGAGGATAGAGCAGTGCAAGCCTTTTGGTTTTTGTGTCCTCAATCTGAACTCTAGGATCAAGGAGCAAGTTGGGATGCCGCAATTCAGTATGTCATGATACACACCCCAGAAGATTACTTAGTCAATAGAAACTATGTGATCTATGCACAAAATCACTTGCATTATTCACCAGACCATGCTATTCATGCAGTGATTTCCAATGAAAACTTGGCATCCTTATGCATTGCCTCTTTAGTGCATCATGCTTAGTGCACAACCTCCCCAATTGTTGGTGCAAGCTTCCTCCTGCCCCTAACATCTTCCTTTTGGACACCCAAATTGCACTATTGCATTAGACTTCAATCAAAGATTCCTACAACTCAAGTATCAGAGTTCTATCAGTCTGCTCTCCCCGAGTTAGTACAAATGTTTGGTGATCTCCATTTCTGGTCCAACACCATCTAGCATTTAATGGTACAGTAGGCATTGCCCTAAATTTGGATCGGATAATGTTGGAGCTGTATTAATGGGCGATGGTTGTGCAAACTTGCCCAAACCTATTGTAAAGGCACACATTGTCTTCCATGACTATTCTTTTGCATCTATCATGTGTAAACATCGACATGTTTGAAGAATCTGCCTCAGTTTTCCTAGATTTGGAACTAAGAACAACTTGACTTTGCTATGATACCACCCTTTTTCATCAAAGTGGTGAAAAGCATTTGGTTGTTTCCTCCTTAGATTGTGCAGCATTGCTTTGGCTCAGCTACAGGGTACTACTAACTATAATGTAAATTACTGTTATTTTTACTACTTGCCATAGTCTTTAGACAGTTACTATTCTTGGCTAATGCTACTCCCATATCAAGTAAGTTGGTTGTTTTTAGAGCCTACTTGGTTCTTTATGCCAAACTTCAAGCCAACATCAAATCACTTGCAACGCTGACCTCTTTCTTGCTACAACCAACAAAAGCATAGGGCATAGACTAGTTGTCATGCAATCCTTCTTGTTTAATTTAAGAAATATCAATTATTATTGTTACTATCTTCTTTTTTTTAATTTAAAATTTGTATTTCCTCAAAATGTTTTCGAATCCAGTTTATACAAATTAGTTAATCTGTGTTGTTTCTTCCCGTTGAATCACGTAATTGTCGCTGACAATAGAAGGGCCAAGAGAATCCTCCATATTTAAAAAGCAAAACTAAACATTTTGGTTGTACGGAGATAATGCAAAACATATGATAATATCATAAATATTATCAAATTTTTTCATAATTATGAGTCCAAGGATGATATTGGAGTTGGATCCTTTGTACTCGAACCAGAAAAAGTGATATGTCATAATACAAGAAAATGATATCAAGTAAATACAAAAAAATGTTAATCTCCCAACATTTTTTTTGATATCTTCCATGAAACAAACGCATTATATATTTGAAAACTATATCCAATAAAATATTCATTTACTAATACAAAGCAATTGCATTAAAATATACTTTGCATTGAGGTATTGATTCATTTAACCTTAAGACCTCATTTAACCTTGATATAACTAGAGTAAAGTATCCAGCGAAATACGTCATCCAAAATCTCAAAATATTATTAATGAGTTATATTTTTATTAATTTAAATTTATAATTTTACTATAATAATAATATTTTTGTTATTTTATATAGATTTTTTAAACATAATTTTTACCACGATTTTTTTCCTTCATATTTTTATGTAATTCATTATATTGTAAAATAACATTAAATATTGTCATTTATATATACGAAATTTACCAAAAACAATTTTAATGAAAATGTTTTATTCTGCATGACATTTAAAAACAAACGCTTCTTCCATTATAACTAGCTTTCAAATGTGTATTTTTTTGTGTGTAAATGTTGAAAAATAATGTTATGTAGTTACATTTCTGTCATTTTCGTTTAGCTCTAGTGATGGTTGAGAAAATGAATAGCACTAGTGATGGTTGAGAAAATGAATGCTATTCTTTTTATTTGGGTACAAATTTCAGAGGTTTATTTTTTCTTAAGATATTTTTTATAAATTTATATTTGCTAGGCTGATAGTAATCTTATTTTCGCAAGTATTCCCAAATAAAATAAAATAAAACTATTAAAGTAAAATTAATAAATAAAATAAAAACTATTATCTGAACATTTTAAAAAAAAATAACTTTAATTTTTATTAAATAAAAATTATATTATTTATAATCTTATTTAATTTAAGAAATATTAATTATTATTAT
>APFE031571046.1:16371-52690 GCA_000404065.3 Pinus taeda
AGTATAATATATGGTCGGGTGGTACATGGAAGTCCCTAGCTTGGTTGGCATTTTCATATGTTATTATGTGTTATTTCTTATTGAGATCCATGAGCACATGTATGGATTATTGTGTTGATTTTATGACTAGTTTATCATGGTTTCATTTTGGTTGACTATTGGTTATAAGCATGGTTAAATGATGTTCTCTTGTTATGGATCTTGTTCATGATTATATAAGTTATTGAATGGTTATATGAATGTCTAAGATAACAAGTGTTATGCAACTCGCTTGAGAGGGTTGTGAGCCTTCTGGATGATTCTATGGTGAAATGAATGAGATAATGATTAGATATGCATTCATGACCTGTTGCTATCATGTTTACCATACGTTTGTCGAAATTTTTATCATGTAAATGGCTTGTTTGGGCAAGATTTGAGTCTAAGTATTGGTTATGCATACTTGTGCTTCTTTTATACTTGTTTCTAGAAAGTTTTGGGTAGTTTTGTACAGTGGCCTACAGGCTAGCCCTGAGAGGGTGGCACTGATTTCATAGCCACAATCTCTTAATGGAGAAATTTCAGTTGTAACTGCATGGAGGAAGGCCTGTGCGTACGACTCAGGCCTTCTGGTTGCATTGAAGGCTTGTGAAGCATGTTTATGGGCTTTTAGGTCAAGAAAAAGATAGTTCCAACCTAGGGTAAGACCATCAATCAATGTTGTCTGACATTGGGGTGGCCTGGTGTCCCTGGAAAGTTGCAATAAGTTTTAGAATAGTAGACCCCACTTCCATAACTGGAACTTGGTTGTTGGGTCATGTCATAGTAACTCTTAGCTCATGTTTACCCTAGAGAGCTTGTAAAAGCGGGTAAATGTGGGGTGGGGTGTTACAAATAAGACGTGGACGTTGTCCCATGGTTCTTCGATTTTCTCCATCATGCATTGGGACAAACCTCCACCTTTCCACTATAGTCTTCCTGGTGTGAACTACAACGATACCATCCTGCCCCAAGAGGCTACAATTCCTCTTGTTATATGGTGCTTAACTAAACTTATTGTTGTGTTTGTGTCCTCATGTGTGAACCATCCTTGCAAGTGGTAGAAATCCTCCTTTATCTAGACTTCTCTGTGAACTTTTCCCACCCCCTCAAACCTATACCTCCCATTCCTAGTTCTATCACCCAGGTGTCCTTATTGGAACCTATTCTTCCCCAACCACATAATATTGTCAGTCTTTTCTATTTAGGTTTGTCTCCTCCACCATTCCTTTATATACCCTCTTGTTAGCATGTCACCCTGCATGATTCCTCTATCTTTGTTCTCAAAGGATTCTCACTCTCACCATCCATCTGTTGGTGCTAACTTCATACTTGAATAATTTACTTGCTATCCTTTGGTCCCTCATTGATAATTTATAATAAATTTTCCTTCTTCTTTCTCCATCGGGTTTGTTGGTACTTTCTCTTGGTTATGATGGAGTTTGGATTCGAATCTCCTCAAGTATTAACAATCTGCTTCATAGTTATTTTTCAAGCTTATCTGATACAATGCCTCACATGAGCCACTAAATCACCCTAGCCAATATTACTTGATTCAGGCCTTCACCTTAGTCTTAGCTCTCATAACCATTGTGTCCCAATAATTCATGGGTGGATTGATAGCTTGTAGGCCTCCTCCTGCCACTGAATGTGATTCAATAATCTATCCTACCACTTTTTTCTCTCTCCTCGAAGATTGCCTTAATGGGGTGAATAATTTTGGTGTAGTATTTCTCCTGCAATCCTGACCATCACATTACAGAAATTTTGAGTTATAAAATGGGCCTCCTAAGGAAAATTATAAAATAATAGTGGAAATAATAAAATAAGATTAGGTTACCTCATCAAATTTTGGAGTGAAAAAAAGGAAAAACTACTTTTTCAACTTGTATTTTCAACTTATCTTCCTATGATTTTACTCAAATTCTGAGTGGGAGCACTCGTTAGATGCATTGTTTAATTTTACATCCAAGGGGTACCCATGTTAAATACTTTCAATGGATCCTGCTACACAAAAAATGAGAAATACACGAAAAGGCGTGATTGTAATCACATTTTTCATATATTTAACATTTTTCGTGTAGTGGGATCTATCGAAAGTATTCAACATGGGTAGTCCTTAGATGAAAAAGTAACTTTTGCATCCAACAAGTGATCCCACTCGAAATTTGAGTAAAATTGCAGGGAGATAAGTTGAAAAACTAGTTTTTTTCATTTTTTTTATTTTTTAATCTTTTTACATTTTTACTCCAAAAATGTTGAATCGTCTCCCATGGTTGACATCATCATCTTCAATTCTATTGGTTCTTAAAAGTTTTATTTTGGTTGTACATTTTTGTTTTGAGGCTCAGTTTTGACCTCAAAATTTCTTTAATGTCAACGTCTCTGAGCCTTCTCATGCTAAGTTACATTGTCACCATTGTTTATCTTACATGCCCATCCTTTATAATGACTTTTGTACCTGATTCAACATCACCCCAACACAACATGCTAATTATCATTAACTATACCTATGTAACCTCTAGTTAATCCCCATTCCCTGTAATCCTTAATCTCACTTACTTACAAAATTTACATATGCACATAAGGGATAATTCATCCCCTTTCTGCCTTCCTTCGTCGTATTGATTTTTAACCCACTTATTGCAAGGTGGCATAGCCATCAACTACTCTCATTGTTGCACTGTTGACTGCTACTTTTTAATCTTCATGTCTTCGATTTTAGCTTCATCAATACCTTTGATTTCCCTGCCATTGCTAATAGTTAATTCTTGGTACAAGGAACTCATGACCCCTCCAAGGATACCATTATATCAATAGCTTCCATTGATTGCCAACTTATGATGTTCCTTGGTTCTGAGATTAATCTTCTTGGTTTTGATCGGTTGCACATATTCCTTAAACTGCAATGGCGGTACCTCCACCATGCACTGTCCTTCCACTTTTGGAATTTAGATATTTTGAGGATCCTCCTCATCTTCTTCTCCATTTTTTGCCACATTGTAACATTCCAAAAATTCTTGTATCCATTGCAAGTGTTGAGATGCATCACCCAATGGCCCATTCTTAGTTAAAATTGGATCATCCTCTACAAATATTTTCCACCGCAACACCTTAGAGCCTCCTCTGGTGCTGGTTCTTTTGCTTGAAAACTTAATGTTTCCCGAAAGTTTTGCGCCAATTCGTCCCAATTCTGGGTTCCTCTATGCACCTCTAGCTCAATATACCAATTTGTTAGAATGACATCCAAACCCAATCTTGTTGAGGTACTCCTCTCTTTGTCTAGGCTACGATGCATCACTTCAAGTGACTTTGAGGGCACTCCATTCCTGAGTATTTTTCTTCGGGGACTCCAGAGTTGGGTCCAAACCTGAATTTCAACAATTATTTACATTGTTTCCACCCCGCAACTCACTCCATATTCACAACCTACCAACTAACTGGTGTAGCACATAGTGCAATGTCTAGCGCAAGAATTTTATGATAATATAGCACATGTTCTTCATATTATCATACACAAATATCTACCTCAGACAACCCATCAAAATGAGGGAATTTTTCACCTCAATCCTAATCCAATGCACCATTCTCAGATTATGGACACATCACCTGATACCAACCTCATGGAGCTGATTTTTCCAATTGTCCAAAGCCTCCTTTGAGTCAAATGCGCAGGATCTGATGCTGTGCTAACTTAGTACTCTGTCAGTTGTCATGTTTACATAATCATCATGTCGGGTCGTAACATTATAAATATTATCTAGATCATCTCAACTAAGCTCACCCTTCACAGGCTGTACATCATGACCCCCTTCTTACAAATCTAATGGTGCAACGACCCAAATATCTCCTCATTCGAAAATCATCTATCTTCTTTTTAAGTTTTTAATCACTTGGTTATCGAAGGCTCAATTGATCCCTTGAAGAGTTGGATATGGATCAGTATCATCCACAATTTCGATGACCTCAAAATCATCTATGCTAGACACCCCATCGATGTCCATAGGCACCCTTGACAATTGTCAGATTAGAAAAACCCAATTATGATTGGCAAGTCTTAATTGAATTGGAGACCATGTTAGCTTCGACCTCCCCATCATTTCCTAGGTACTTTTTGGTAAGATATTTACATCTAATCCTAAATCTAGAATAATATTAACATCTCTTATCCCCATCATTTCCTAGGTACTTTTTGGTAAGATATTTACATCTAATCCTAAATCTAGAATAATATTAACATCTCTTACTCATTGATATTTATATTGAACCAAAATTCTTTGTTGGTCCTCTTTCTATGAGAAACTTGATTCATGACCCTTGGTGAAGGTTGCGCAATAGTCTCCTCCATTGTCTCGGTGAATTGTTCTACAAATATTCTAAACTTGTCTAATTCTTGAGGATTTTTAATTAACTCTAGGAAACTCTATAGAAAGCTTTGGACTGGGTCTATTGTGTCCCTTTTCTCCCTGCCTATAGTGGCATCAAATATCTCTAGCATAGTCACTTCATGCCTAGTCTTCGACCTATCCTATTCTTTAGTGACTATTTCCCTTCGTGCCTCCTTGTATATGGTCTTCTCCTTAATGGGATCAAAATTTGGATCTTAGTACCTCCCGACATTATCGTGTCAACCCTTTGTTGAATTCTGCATAACTCAACAACTATCATCTGGACATTGGGCCCCTTCTTTTCCTACCACTTAGCAATCAATGAAGGGAAAATATCCATTGGATGGTCTAAGGACTTATAATAGATACACGTGCATTATGGATTGGTGCAATCATGTCCAAATGTTCTTGTTGTCTGCAATTATAACATATTATAATACTTTTCCCTCAGTCAAATCCTCATCTCCCCCTTCCAAGTGCTCCAGGTCCTCTAGTCACCATACCACGTCCTCAACCTTTCTAATTATATTTTCCACCTTGAGGGTACCTTGGTTGATTAAGCCCATTTTCCATGACTTCCGCCCCTTCGGGATCCTACACTCTGAAGGAATCGAAGGTTCATTCATGCATTAGCTCCAATGTGCGGTAGTGGTGAATATCGTGCCCAACCGACTTGCAAAAATTGCAGATCAAAGTTTGCATTGTGGTCTCATATTTTTGCATCATCGAGTAACTATAAGGTATATGGTCCCATACCCTATAGATTTCACACCACATTCCCCTACGCTACGCAAGGGGATTTCCTATGCCAGTCGTATAATCAGTCAATAGTTTGCATTTATTCCTATGGTGACCCTCTGTTCAGAAAATGGTACATTTTCGCTTTTCCTTCCCCTTCGACAAATCTTGGAGATACAAAGCTAGCGTAGCCACTTGGGACTGCACTTGTTCCATCCCATTACTCTCACTTCCTCTCGTTGGTGAGGCTTCTAACTTCAGCGATAGCTCCAAAACCTCTGACTGCATACCAATTCTTTATTGAATCAAAGGTGTCTTGATATGTGGTAGCAATCCAACGATAAACCATTCTTTCTGCTGCACATCCAAAATTTCAAACATCAACCTATCCTTCAACATCTTAAACCGCTATTCAAAGTCCCAAATTGATTATACTAGAGTTTTCTTTGTCTCTTTGAGTTTTGTAAAGCATTGGGACTCTTAAATTTTCTTATCAACACTTGCTTAATGTCCACTAGAGTCTTGTTCTGTCCAGCTGGCATCACACTCTTAAAATTCATGTACCATGTTAGCACATGATCCTTGAATGTGGATTCTAGTTGTGCAATCTTGGTGGCCTCATCATGGACCTGCTTAGCTGTCTAAACAAATTCACACACAAACAGGTGTTGTTTCGGGTCCACGCTCCTAACACTGTAAGACATGGGAATCCTCATATCTATGCTCACCAGAGTGGTATGTGCAGTAATTTTAGATGAAATACTCCCTCCCTCACTTATTGTACTACTAGAAATTTGTTCGCCTATCTACACACCACTCTGAATATGAATATTTTTTGTCATTCCCCTTACAACCAGACCAACTCCACTACCACTATTGTTTCCTCCCCCTTGACTATGATGACCTCCTACACTAGTTGAATTAGTGTCATGAATGCTTACCTCCTGGCTTGTGAATGTGCGTGGGGTGGTGGGCTCAACCCTAGTGATGACCTGGTCTTGTTGTTTTGATTTTGAATCCTCTGTAGTGTGTAGGCTTAGTTTTTCTCTTTCTCCTGCCTCCGTATGTGGTGTACCAAACTGCATCCCTTCCTAACTCTATTTACTAGCTCTACTATGTGTCAAGTGATGACCTCTCCTAGCCTCTCCCTCTGGGATCCTTATTTAGATAGGTATTGACATTGATTGACCTCCTCCAATGTTACCCCATCAATATCTTTTTACACTCCTCAATATGCTATCCTCGTAACTCTATTGCTCCATTCCTCTTTCCTTTTTTGCAGTTTAGGACCCACTGGCAGTGTCCACCGCTCGTTGCTTCCTCCTTTCCTTTCTTCACTCCTAAAACCACCTCTCGGGTCTCCCCCACTTCCTCATCTGTGTGGGTCGCTTATCTGATCATGGTATTAGATTCCAGTGGAAAAACATAGTGGTCATACGAATTTTTTTTAATAAAAAACAACAATGACCTTATAAATCTATCTCTCAGCTCCTTGAGGAATTTCCACTCCATTGTAGTATAGGACACCATCAATTCTACTATGAACTCCACAATATATCCTTCTAACACACTCTCAAACCAAAAATCAACAACACACGAAGTCTTGTTGCTTACCGCTTCCAGTTGACGTACCTCTTTCGGTTTCCATCTCCTTGGCCCATCATGCCGATATGTGGGATTATTATCTTTCAACCTTTGGACCCAATCCGTCAAAATATTAGGAAATTTTGCAAAGAAGACTTCATGAAAACTAGTATCACACAATTCTGCAAACATTTCTCCATGCTTTGACCCTTGTCTCCTATTTATTTCGCAACAAAATCATGCTACTTTCACTTAAGCCAACATATGATCTCATTTATATCAAGATACCATGGCCTCCACACCTTAAAAGACAATCCCATCATGAAACCATCCCATTCCCGACAATGAAACCATTTGTTGGTGTGTGAGATACTGACAGACCTAGGATTTGTGACACGGTGGCCAACAAAGACCCGCTTAGAATTGGCCTTTTCAGGAATACCCATAGAGTGAGTCAAGTCTCACCTGAGATGCTAATGGGTGATTATTAGAACCATACCTCTTTTGTCGTTGCCTCTCCTACTACGCATACGTTGCCTGGGAGGCATGATGTGCAAGGGGGGCTCTTTTTTTGAAGTGCCTTCATGACCTTCCCCCTTCAGGATTTTTAAGAGAGAATAGACTTGTATAATAAAATAATATGTAAACTATCATGGATATTCCACTGGACAGTTCACCATAACAGATCTGATAATATTATATCAAAGATATGTATTCTACACTATTATAGTTTTTATTAACTTTCTAGATCTGTAGATTTTACTATAATTAGTGCATGCATGTGAATGGAAATTATGCAAGAAATAGATAACGACAAAATAAAAACTCACACAAACATAAGACATAAGATATGCTCTAGGAAACCCTTTCGAGAGAAAACCCAACTAGAAGGTGAGGTCGCTCCACTCTCTTTCTTTATCTAGAAATATGGCTATAGGTACAAATAAGTATGGCCTTTGGCCCACCAGATGTTATAGTGCACATATCCTCTATGTATGCTCTACCTCCTATCCCTCTTGGTTATTTTTTCTTAGATATGGAACAAATGCACTCGAAAGAATGGAATGCCTCTTCCTCCTAATGGCTCATTTATAACACAACCCAATAGCCTACTAGTGGTTAAGTTTGACTACATCAAATCTTAACCAGAGTTACAATATAAACTCTTCTAGAGTATTTTACATCACAATCACATGGCTAGCCCCTTTTCCATGAATAATGGGGGCTAACACGACATCCCCCAAATTATAGGTGTGAAAACAGGAAGGTCAACTTCTGAGTGGCATAACTTTCACATACAGATTCTGATTAACACGCTTCTTGCGTCGTTGGAAAGATATGTGTGTAGAATAGCATGAAAATATGCTACAATAAAGCGACAAAGTTTTAACCCCCAAAACATCATTTGATGTCGTTTTTCCAAATTAGGTCCCACTAGTAAAAATAGTCTCGTGAGTTGATTCCTCCACTTTTTCCACTCCAAATGCATCGATATGGATGAAAAAAATAATAATGATCCAATATGGATCATAAACACTTGCAACACACTAATTAACATAAAACCTATAACCAATCCCAACCACTTCATACCAACTATAGTCAAGGAGCAAACCGCCCCTATTCATGTGCTCCTAGGAGAACAAGTCCCTATCACCCTCATGACCTACAAAACCTTGGGAAACAAGACACACCCACATATAGACCTTAAGAAGATGAATATCATAGTAGCTCCTCCCCCTTTATGAAAAAAGAAATCAGAGCTACAAACCCCAAAAGGAATAAAACCAAAACTTCTTTAAAAAATTCTTGACAGGCGAAAAATCTATATTGACTAATATGAGAAATCCATAGACATAATAGCTTTGTGTGATAGCCACTTGCAAGAGGGTATTGGGTATATTCTTCCAACAATACATACCAATTGCAATCATAAAACCCACGAAGCAGAGAAGGATTGAACTAAAGTCAGACTCCAACTCACTAGCCTCAAGACCCGGCATAAGATATATACAATACAAAATGATACAAAATGATAAAACGTAGATACTCTCTATGAAGACAATTAACAAGCCATAGAGGGATTACTAGAAAAACAAGTAGCAGAGCGGCTAGGAAAATAATTGCCACAAGAACCACACCCACCAACTAACTTTTCCACTTCCCAACATCATAACAAGTTATGTCCACTGTCCAATTTATGTGTACCTCCATCTCCCACCAAACTACACCTAGCTAGAGGTTCACCTTCCTCAACTAACTTATCCACTTTGCCAACGACCTCAAAATTTGATAAGTTTGGAAGAAAAAACTGAGCTTATCCCTATGAACATCAAAACCTAGCTCACACATTGTTAGCAGGGGGCATGTTTCCTTACCCCTACACAGACACTGACTTCTTCCACCCCCCGCCGAACTCATAATTATTGCCATCCCACCAGTTGTTGGTGCGCAAGATACTAACAGACTCGACATTTGTGGCAAAATGGCTAAGAAAGACCCACTTAGCATCATCCCTTTTGACAACACCCACAAAGTGAGTGAAGTCTCACCCAAGATGTTAATGGATGATTCTTAGAACCAGGTTTCCGTAGTTTGAAAGGATTGTCTTGAAGTTATGACAAGTAGTTCCTGACCAACACATACTACAATACCCCGTTGCTACTGTGCATTGTGCACATTTCCAAACATTAGGTCATCTATTTACCACGCAAATCCACCGTGACCATGCGTGTGACAAAATCCAGTTTACCTTAAACACATTGACAAGTCTGTGACTTTTACACAATCGTCATCGACATATAACACCGACAGACACTTTTGACTGTAACAAGCAAACAACATTTGTGCTTACTTGTCCAGGTTTAATAACCATAATGCTATAGGACCATACAAAACCAAATCATCGTTATAGACTACCACGATGAAACATATCATCAGAACGAGCATTAGGACTAAATAAAAGAACTATTAACCTTTAATGATAGTATAATCCTGCAATGGAAAACATGTAAAACCATTTCTTAATAGATATAATATCCACTTAGTTATGAGATTCATCCATACACTCAAACAACAATAAAAGAAAAGGAACACAAGTTTTTTCTAACAATAGTTTATAATCACAAAAGAGTACAACAATTCCTCCAACACCATTTCATATATATATATATATATATATATATATATATATATATATATATATATATATATATATATATATATATCTATCTATCTATATATATATATATATATATATATATATATATATATATATATATATATATTAGTGAAATAGGAAAAAATACCTAGAGTTACATGCATTAGACTACCAAGCTCTTCGACCATATTATAATACCATTAAAATAGGACAAAAACCCCATTATAACCATCTACAACAACACAAATATCTTGAATAACTACAACCCATTACAACAATGTTGGTGAGCAGCGACAAAATTGACCATAGTTCCCAGATTATAGAGACCGACTTGAACTTAGCTTGTAAAACACTCTGAATTGTTTACCATCATCCAAAGCCCAAAAATTAATAACCAACCCTCCTTTGGCTTTTGTTCAACTATTTTATAACCATCGGGAGTTCTCTCAAATTCTCCCTCCTTCTCACTCATTTGACCTAGCTATCCTATAGATTGTTGAGATATTTTCCTCGGTTCCTATTGAGCTGTCCCATGCGTGGTGTAGATGTCTAAAATATCTTCTACCTGGTTCGGTTCCACTCTTCCTAGTTCTTTCTATCTCAAAATATATCCAACCACTCATTACCCACAACCTCCTTAGTCAACTCCTTCTCCTGTAAAATCCTAACGACCAGTATCCTTCACATGCACCTTCTTATTCCACTTGTCATTATCCTCCTACTGCATAACTTCTGCCTTTTTCGCGCTCCCATGCATTGTGCTAGCCCTCTTCTACGCTCCTGCTTCCTGTGCGAGCCCTCTCCTTCTTCCTACGCCAACCCTATGCTACGTTCTTGGTTCTTGTGCCAACCCTCTACTGCGATCTACCTTATCCTTTCCACACTCCCTATTCCTTTTGGGTGGTCCTACTATGATTTTTTTTTCCAAAAATTATCTGGGTCCCAACTCGCCCCACACAAAAAAATGTGGCTCATCTTCGAGCCACTCAATCCTTGTTCTATCCCCATGGATTTGAGACTTCCTATATCATTGAGGTTGTCTCCTTTCCTTCGGTATGGCTACTATAGGAAAAGACATAGAACCTGGACACCTTGGAGCTCTTAAAACATCTGAAGAGGGTTCAACCACATCTCCCTACCCCATAGTGGTGCTCTCTGACGAAGAGACATGGTCACCACTGCTGCTCCAGGACCAACTTCTATGCCTATCCCTAGAATTTATCTCCTTCTTGCAGCCATACCTAGTCCTTCCCTCGGTGCAATGGGACAAGGCCTGAAGGTGGTTGCCCCTGTGCTAAGACGTGGGAATTGTCCTGTGGTTCTTTGGTTTTCTCCATCATGCATAAGGACAAAACCTTGCCTTTCTGCTATAGGACAAAACCCTACCATCCTACCCTAAGAGGCTACATGTCCACATCAAAAGGATTGCAGAGACACCATCCTACCTTAAGAGGCTACAAGTCCTTTCGTTAGATGGTGCTCGATTAAACTTACGGGTGCGTCTATGCCCTAGGGTGTGAACCATCCTTGTAAGTGGTGGGAATTCCCTTTATCTGAAATTCTCGGTGAAATTTTCCCACCCGCTTAGACCTACACTTCCCATTCCTAGTTCTATCACCTAGGTCTCCTTGTCAGAACCTCTTCTTCCGCAACTGCATCCTCTTGTCAGCCTTTTCTATTTAGGGCAGTATCCTCTTCCATTCCTTTATCTACCCTCTCATCAACGTGCCACCCCTGGGTGATTCCTCTATCTTTGCTCTCAAAGGATTCTCACTCTCGTCATTTGTTTGTTGGTCCTAACTTCATCCTTGAATATTTTACTTGCTCTCCTTTGGTCCCTGGGTGATAATTTATAATAACTTTGCCTTCTGCTTTTTCCATCAAGTTCGCTGGTATGTTCTCCTGGTTATGATGGAGTTCATATTTGAATCTCCTCAATTATCAACAATTTTCCCCATAGTTATTTTTCAAGCTTGTTTGATATGATGGTTCACACGAGCCACTGACTTACCCCAGTAAGTCTTAGTCGATTCAAGTCTTCCTTCACCTTAGTCTTAGCTCTCATAACCATTGTGTCTTGATAATCCCATTAGGTGTGGAGCCTGATTATCTTCCTGATTGTTCAAAGATTTTTGTTTTAGTCATTTTGGATCCTTGTTCCTAATGGGGTGGCAACGCCACCCATTTAATTGTCGTCAGGGGGGTGACAATGTCTTTTATGAGCCCCCCAAGCAGGGGTTCGGGGGCAGTGCCCCCGAAGTTAGAAATAGGTGAAAATTTTCCTTGTAAAATATTGTAATTTGGTAGTCAATCTAGGCCATTCATTAAGCAGATGATCTAACTGTAGAAGTTATGTTAATTTAGGGTTTTTCCCTAGAAGGCACCCCCTCAGTTTATGTGAGGGAATTGTATTGCAATTTTGGATTATTATTTTTGAGCAAGTGAGAGAGAGGAGTGTGTGTGAGAGCGGAGAGAAAATTATAACGAATCTTTTGTAGGTTGTATCTCTTCATTTTGTTGGATAATATAAAAGGAAGAACTGTGTGTTTCTTCGTGGATGTAGCCCAAATTGGGTGAACCATGTATAACTGTGTCTCTCTTTTTTTTATGCATTTTTATATTTGTGTTTTCGCAATATTGTGTGTATTTAATTACTCCATTAATTAATTTCTAACAACTGGTATCAGAGTTGAAGGTCTATTTGGCCGATAAACTTGTAGGAGAGAAGGATTCCTAGTTTGATTGGGAGAAATGGTGGAAGATGGTCGATTTATGGTCAAGAAATTTAATGACCAAAACAACCAGCAGTGGAAAATGTAGATGGACGATTATCTGTATTAGAAAGATTTGTACCTACCATTGAGTGGAAAATCAAAGAAACCAACGAGTATGATGGATGCAGAATGGGAGATTCTCGATAGAAAGGCAATAGGAACAATACAATTGTGTTTGGCAGTGTCAGTGGCATTTAACATTTCAAAGGAAACAATGGCAGAAGGTTAATGATGACATTGGCCAAATTATATGAAAAACCCTTGGCCTCAAATAATGTATTTCTTAGGAAGTGTCTATTTAATATGAATATGTTAGAAGGAAGATCTGTTGTTGATCATTTAAATGAATTTAACATGGTTACTAGTAAGTTAAAATCTGTAGGGGTAAATTTTGGTGATGAAGTTAGGGCTCTGTTATTTCTATTCTCATTACTAGAAAGTTGGAATGGCTTAGTTATGGACATTAGTAACTTTGTCTTTCAATCTAGTACTTTAAAGTTTGATGATGTTGTTGGTACCATCCTTAGCGGGAAAATGCGACGAAAAAACTTCAGAGAGACATCAGATAATGCTTTGACTATAGAGACCATGGGAAGAAAAATGGAAAGAGTAAGGAGCCCAGGAAACCGTAGTAATTCAAGAAAAGGCAGATCCAAATCCAGATCAGGGATAATGTTCTAGAAATGTGGGAAGAAAGGACACCTGAAGAAAGACTGCAAATCTCGGAAAGGAAAATAATGAGACGAGCAAATAGAACAATCATGAACCGTATGTGATAGGTGATGTGTTGCAAGATGCTTTGATTCTTTCATTAGAAAATATTATTGATGCCTGGGTGGTTGATTCAGGGGCTTCATTCCATGCTACACCTGATAGGAAACATTTTCATGACTATGTTCAAGGAGATTTTGGACATGTTTGTTTGGGTGATGATAAACCCTATACAATCATTGGAATGGGTAAGATTTTTACAAGAAACAAAATGGAAACCAATGGCTATTGAAGGAGGTAAGGCATGTTCCAGATATGAAGAAAAATCTAATTTCAACAGGGTAGGTAGGTGGTGAAGGTTGTGTAACTACATTCAGAGACAAAACCTAGAAGGTCACTAAAGGAGCCCTCAGAATAACAAAAGGAGAATAGGTTGGTACATTGTATTTATGCAATGATATTTCTTATTATGTTAATGGTTTGACCTCCACAAGACCAGATATAGAATTGTGGCATCATGGGCTTGGGCACATGAGCAAGAAAGGGATGCAAATTCTTCACTCAAGATTTTTTTTGCCAAGTTTGAAGCATGTTGATTTGGATTTTTGTGAAAACTGTGTTTACGAAAAGTAGAAGAGTCAAATATATCAGATTTGGGAAGGAAGAAAAGAGTGAAAAATTAGAGCTTGTGCGTACAGATGTATGGGGACCTACTAAGGTATTATATCTCGATGGATCTCACTATTATGTTACTTTTATTGATGATACAACTAGAAAAACCTAGATTTATTGTATTAGGAAAATCTGATGTATTTGATACTTTCAAGAAATGGAAAGCTTTGGTTGAGAATGAGACAAGAAAGAAGTTGAAGTGTCACAGATCAGACAATGGATGTAAATACCACAACAAAGAGTTTAATAACTATTGTTCAAAGCATGTGATTCATAGAGAGAAGACAGTTCTAGGAATACCACAGGAAAATGGTGTGTTAGAAAGGATGAACAAGACAATCATGGAGCATGCAAGGTGCATGATATTGCATGCATGATTTCCCTTAGAATTTTGGGCACATGTTGTAGATACTGTTGTTTATCTAATAAATAGGGGGCCTTTAAGTTCCTTGGATGGTAGTATTACAGAGGAGGCATGGACATGTAAAAAGGTAAAGTACTCATTTTTAAAGACTTTCGGCTGTGAAGCCTTTGTTCACATTAATAAAGAAAATATAACAAATCTTGAGGCAAAATCAAAGAAATGTACCTTTTTTGATATGGTGTTAATGATTTTGGTTATCACTTATATGATTATGAAAATCACAAAATCATTAGGAGCAAAGATGTCATATTCAATGAAAAGGCCATGTATAAGGATCAGATGCAAGGAAAGAAACGGGAAAAATATAACAAAGAATACATGGTGCTTGATGAGATCACTAAAAAAGTAAAGGTGTCTGAAAATCATAATGATCAACAGCCACAACAACAACCACAAAAACAACATGCACCTCAAACACCTAAAAGTGGTGTTAGAAGATCTACCAAGATAAGTAGACCCCCTGAATGATACTCTCCTTCATTATATTATGTGTTGTTGGTTGATTATGGTGAACTAGAAAGATATGAAGAAGCAATGTAGGTAGAAACCAGGAAGAAGTAGGAACAAGCCATGGAAGAAGAGATGGACTCCTTGATGCATAACCAGAATTGGGACTTAGTCAAGTTACTTGTAGGTAAAACACCATTGGAGAATAAATGAGTTTATAGGTTGAAGGAAGAAGATGGAGGTAAATACAGGTATAAAGCTAGACTTGTGGTGAAGGGGTTTGCACAAAAGAAAGGTATAAAATTTGATGAATTTTTTCTCCTATTGTTAAAATGACTTCAATAAAAACTATTTTAAGTCTAGTGGCAGTAGAAATTTGCATCTTGAGTAGTTAGATGTAAAGACAACCTTTCTCCATGGGGATTTGGAGGAAAAAATATATATGCAGTAGCCACAAGGGCATGAGGTCAAAGGGAATGAGAAATTAGTGTGTAGGTTGAAGAATAACTTGTATGGCCTAAAACAGGCTCCAAGGCAATGGTATCTAAAATTTGATAAGTTTATGTCTGAATAAGGTTATACTAGATGTCATTTTGATAACTGTGTTTATCTTAAGAAACAAAATGATGGCACCTATATCATATTTCTATTGTGTGTAGATGCCATGCTTGTTGCAAGGTATAACACACATGAAATAAATGTGCTCAAAGGAAAATTAGAAAATTCATTTGCAATGAAGGATTTGGGTGCTGCAAAACAAATCCTTGGTATGAGAATAACTAGATACAAGAAAAATCACAAATTAACATTGTCTCAAAGTGAGTATATAGAAAAGGTGCTGGAAAGATTTCATATGCAGAATGCAAAAGCAATTAGTACACTTTTTGCTTGCCATTTCAAACTAACTAAGGATATGTGTCCCAAGACTCAGGAAGAGATGGATTATATGTGTAAAGTTCCATATGTATCATCAGTTGGAAGCTTAATGTATGCAATGGTCTGCACAAGGACTGATATTGCACATGCAGTGGGAGTTGTAAGCATGTATATGAACAATCCAAGAAAAGAGCATTGGGTGGCAGTGAAGTGGATTCCTGGTTATTTTATAGGTACCACAAATCAAGCATTATGCTTTAGTGGTTCAAACATTTCTTTACACAGATATGTTGATGCAGATATGGCAGGTGATAGAGATAACAGGAGGAGCACCACATGGTATGTGTTTACTGTAGGTGGAATCACTGTTAGTTGGGTTTTAAAGTTGCAAAACATTATTTCCCTTTCAACAACAGAAGCAGAGTATGTTGTTGCTACAGAGCCTAGTAAAGAAATGATTTGGTTACAAAGGTTTATGGCTGAGTTGGGCAAGAAGCAAGAGATGGGTAGGTTATATAGTGACAGTCAAAGTGCCATTCATCTTGTAAAGAAATCAACATTTCATTCCAAGACTAAACATATACAGCTCAAGTACCATTTTGTACAGTTGGTGTTGGAAGATGGACAATTGAAGCTGGAAAAGATACACACTAGCTAGAATCCTGTAGACATGTTAACAAAAGTTGTAACCAATGAGAAACTAAGATCCTACTTAGTTTCAAATGGTCTTTAAGCATGATGATGAATATGAGAAACAACCAGATCCAAAGTGGAAGCATTGTCCAACAAGTGAAGCAGTGGTGGAGTTGCTATAATTAGTCTCCAAGTGGGAGATTGTTGGGTGTGGAGCTTGATTATCTTCTTGATTGTTCAGAGGTTTTTGTTTCAGTTATGTTGGATCATTCCTAAACAGGTGGAAACACTGCCCATTTCATCACCATCAAGGGGGGGCAACGACGAATTTTATGAGCCCCTGAAGTTAAAAATAGATGAAAAATTGCCTTGTAAAATACTGTAATTTCGTAGTAAATTTGGTTTGTTCATTAGGTAGATGATATGATGGCAGAAGTTATGTTAATTTTGGGTTTTTTTCCTAGAAGGCACCCCCTCGCTTTATATGAGGGAATTGTATTGCAAATATGGATTATTATTTTTGAGTGAGAGAGAGAGAGGAGACTATGTGAGAATGAAAAGGAAATTACAACGGATTTGTTGTAGGTTGTATCTCTTCATTTTGATGGATAATATAAAAGGAAGGACTAGTTGTTTCTTCGTGGACGTAACCCAAATTAGGTGAACCACATATATATGTCTCTCTTGTTTTATGCATTTTTGTATTTGTGTTTCCGCAATATTTTGTGTATTTCATTGCTCCATTAATTAATTTCTAACAAATCCATGGGTGGATTGACAGATTGCAAGCCTCCTCCTGATGCCAAATGGGATTTGGTAGTCTATCTCGCCACTTTTTTCTCTCTCCCTGAAGATTGTCTTGAAGGGGTAAATCATTTTGGTGTAGTCTTCCTCACGCGATCCTAGCCATCATCAACATCTATG
Organism: Pinus taeda; assembly: GCA_000404065.3. Taxonomy (NCBI): domain Eukaryota; kingdom Viridiplantae; phylum Streptophyta; class Pinopsida; order Pinales; family Pinaceae; genus Pinus; species Pinus taeda. The sequence goes on from APFE031571046.1 coordinate 33,718, forward strand.
AGCCTTCTCATGTCAAGTTACTCTATCACCAATGTTTATCTTGTATGTCCTTCCTTTATAATGAATTATATTTGTACTTGAGTCAACATCACCCCCAACACAGTGAGCTGCTTATCTTTAACTATACCTGTGTAACCTTTGGTTAAGACCCATTCCCTCTAATCCTTAATCCCACTTACTTACAAAATTTACATCTATACACAGGCGATAATTCACCCCCTTTTTCCATTCCTTCATCGTATTGACTTTTAGCCCACCTCTTGCAAGGTGCAATAACCATCAACTTCTCCGATTGTTGCACTATTAACTAGTACTCTTCTGATCTCCACATATTTGATCTTGGATTCATCAATACCTCTGATTTCCCTGCCATTGCTATTAGTTAATTCTTACTACAAGGAACTCATGACCCCTCCAAGGATACCATTATCTTAGTAGCTTACAATGGTCGCCAACTTGAGATGTTCCTTGGTTCCAAGATTAACCTTCTTAGTTTTGATCAATTGCGTATATTCCTTGAACCACAATAGTAGTCCCTCCACCACGCACTGTCCTTCCACTTCTGAAATTTGGATATTCTAAGGATCCTCCTCATCATCTCCTTCATTTTATGCCACATTGTAACATTCCAAAAATTCATGTATCCATTGCAAGTGTTGAGATGCATCACCCAATGGCCCATATTTGGTTAGTATTGGATCACCCTCCACAAATATTTTCCATCGCAACACCTTTAGAGTCCACTCCAGTGCTAGTTCTTTTGCTTGAAATTTTAATATTACCTGAAAGTTTTGTGCCAACTCATCCCAATCCCAGGTTCCTTCGTGCTCTAACCCTTGTCTCCTATTTCTTTCGCAACAAACTCATGCTCCTCCTTTCACTTAAGCAAATGGGTGATTTCCTTTCTATCATGATTCCATGGCCTCCACATCCTTAAAAGAGAATCCCATCATTCAACCATCTCGGTCTCAACAATGGAACCACTTGTTGGCATGTGAGACACTTATAGACCTAGGATTCGTGACACAATGGCCAACAAAGACCCACTTAGCATCGACCCTTTCGAAAACACCCATAGAGTGAGTGAAGTTTCACCTGAGACGCTAATGGGTGACCGTAGGAACCAAGTTTTCATAGTCTGACAGGATTATCTTGAGGTTATGACGTGCAGTTCCTAATCGACACATACTGCAATACCTTGCTACTATTGTATGGCGTGACATAACCCAGTTTACCTAAAACACACTGATAAGTCTATGAATGTTACATATCCATCATCGACATATAACATCAACTGACACTTTTGACTGCAACAAGAAAACAACACTTGGGCTTACTCAACCAGGTTTAATAACCACAATGTTATAGGACCATACAAAACCAAATCATCAATATAGACTACCATGACAAAACATATCATTAGGATGAGCATTAGGGCTAAATAACTTAACTACAAACCTTTAATGATAGTATAATCCCACAATGGAAAACATGTAAAACCCTTTCTTAATAGATATAACATCTACTTAGTTATGATATTCTTCCATACATTCAAACAACAATAAAAGAAAATGAACACAAGGTTTTTCCAACAATGGTTTATAATCACAAAGAGTATAATAATTCCTCCAACACCAACACATATATATAATAGGGAAAGAGGCAAAAATACCCAAAGTTACATGCGTTTGAATACCAAGCTCTCCAACCATCTTACAATACCATTAAAATAGGACAAAACCCCCATTATAACCATCTACAACAACAAAAATATATTCAATAACTACAACAACACTAGTGAGCAACGACATACTTGAGTATGGTTCCCACATTACATAGACTGACTTGAACTTAGCTTACTAAACACTCTGAATAGTCGACTATTGTCCAACTACTAACAACCAACAACCAACCCTCCTTTGGCTTTCTTTTGGCTATTTTATAACCATCAAGAGTTCTCTCAAATTCTCCCTCCTTCCTACCCATTCCGCCTAGTTGTCTCGTAGGCTGTTGAGATATTTCCCTTGGTCCCTGTTGAGCTGTTCCATGCGTGGTGTAGCTGTCAAAAATATCCTCTGCTCAGTTCGACTTCACTCCACCTAGTGCTTCCTGCATCAAAATATCTCCAACTGCTCATTAGTCACAACCTCCTTGGTCGACTCCTTCTCCTATAAAATCCTAATGATTGATATCCTTTGCACGAGCCTTCTTATTTCACTTGTCACTATCTTCCTATTGCACGTTGTCTGTATTCACCGCATCCCCATCCATTGCGCCAACCCTACGTTGTGCTCCTGCTTCCTGTGCCAACCCTCTACTGCACTCTACCGTGTCCTTTCTGCGCTCCATGTTCTTGCTGTCGGTCCTACTATGCTATTTTTTTTCAAAAATTATATGGGTTCCAACACTAGCCATTGTATTAATAACCACTTGTGTTATTGCATGCAAGCTCATGCTAGGGATGAGCCACGCACATTGGCCTTTAATGTCTATCACATCGGTAAAGTGGTGAGCTCATCCCACGAGACCCCCCTCGATCATCAGACTCACCCCCATCGGGGAAAGATATATCAATTATATTTTATAAAATAAATGCCATAAATTATTTATTATACCTACATAACAAAGGTCATATGCATGCCGGTTTGAATAAAGATCGTTCAAATAATATCCTAAACTTTTAAGCTAATAAAAAAAATGAATTCCCTATACCATCTTTAAAAAATATTCTTTCTAAATAAAATCAGAAAGATTGCGATAACCATGAGTTCTTAGTTTTTCCTTTCATAGTTTGTATGTGCTTTAAACATAAATAAATTAATTAATGAAACATTACTTTTTAAAACTTGGAATAAAAAATCACCCTTAATGTGAAGGCCTTTCAAATCTTATCGTAATGAGAATAAATTTTTTCAAATTTAAGATATCACATCACATCTCTTTATCCATCTTTACCTTATAATGATAAATCAAATTTTCATTAAAATATTTTATTTCTATAAATTCTTGGTGAGATAAAATTAGTTTCTTATTTCTTATTTTTTTCAATTTAATTTAAAAATATATATTTTTGATTAATTTAAAAATATATATTTTTGATTAAATAAAATTAAATTACTGTACATAAACTTTTAAATCTAAACTATATTAAACAAACTAAAATGGTCCTGAGAACACTCTATCCATCTTCAAAACAATTTTTTTATATTAAATTAATCTTCCATTTCTTTAATTAAATAATTAAAAAATATCAATTCGATTTTAACTGTTCATATATCTTTTATACGCCATGAAATGATAGAGAGTCATAAATAAATCAACGGTCAATATATTTCCTCATTAATTCTTCTTTGCCAACCCATATGTATAAGTTATAAAGATTTTCGTGATTAAAGTGACAAATATTCTATTTTAGTCCAACTTTGAAAAGTTGAAGTACTTCTTTATATTAAGGTATTTAAAGCATTTGCCTACTTCAATGTTTGAGGGAGGATTTTGTCATAGTAAATATTTCATTAAAATAAAATAATTTTTAATTAAAATTTATTAAAGATTTTATACAATAAAGTTATATAAGGTATTTATATTTTTATAAATTTTTTAATTTTAAAGGAATTTAGCTGCTTTTTGATAAGTAGTCAGTTAATTGTGGGGTTTATGGTTTGTTTTTCTTGTAGTAAAATATTTGGGGTTCATGACGTATTTTGCCCGTAATTTTTTTGGGGTCTTTTGCGTGTCTTCTCTGTAAATCAGGGCACAATTGTCTTGTCCTTCCAATAAAATTTTTGGGGTCTATGGCCCGTTCTCCTTCGTAAATTTATTTGGGGTCTATGGCCCGTCCTTGTATCAGTAAAAGAGGTCACAACTAATTTTTTTGGGGTCTATGGCTTGTCCTCCTTTGCATAAATGAAACCAGGTCAAAATAAGGGAGATTCACATTAGTGTGATCACCATTTAAGCTACCCCTTGGACAAATTAGATAAGTATTTTATTTTAATAAAGATATAATTTTTTTAAGTATAATTAAATATGATTTTTTTGTTTATTTATTATTTAGGATAAATATTTTGGTATACTAAAATGAGGTAAATATTTTATTAATAACCAACATAAATTTAATTTTAACTTTGGATTTACCAAGTCCAAGAGAGATGTGATCTCTCAAAATGCAAATATCTTTTTTTGAGTGCTAAACTTGAGGAAATGTTTGCATCTCCAAAGATTTGATTCCTCTAGACTTTTGGTAAATTTAGAGTTAAGTAAGATTGAAATATTTTATGTATGATTCACATTCTCCACATTAAAATATTAATCCACACCCTTTCATATTTGGAAGTAGAAAATCTCTCTCTATATAACTATTGTTGTTATTAATAATTTTTAAAATGTTATGTCTCTGTCTTCCTATCTACCAATTTATATTTAGATATGTATACTTTGAATTATTTTTGTTATTAATATTTTTTTAAAATGTCACATGTCTAAGTCTATTAAACATTGAAAGAATTACAAATCTCTCTTAGTATTAGAAAGAACATATTAATGAAATATTTTTTTTCATTTTTTCTCTTTATATAAATATATATTTGATGTTAAAATATTTTACTCAAAAATTTCTTTGACATTTATAAGTAGTTTGATGAAACATCTATTTCCCCATTATATAAATTCGAATCTTTAAAAATATATTCTAAATTCATACCTAATAACCATTATTTTAATTTTAAAATTAAAATAAAATGAGATATCAAATTTTATTTTAATTTTAAAATTAAAATAAAATGAGATATCAAATTAGTGAATGAAATTTTCTGATTTGTGAGATAAGAAATCCTATCCACATATCAATTTGATTACTAAATTTATAAAGATAAACTTTAACGTGTTATTACAAATATAAAATTGTTAAAATCCTTATTAAAAAAATACTTTATTTTAGTAAAACCCTTACCTTTGTATGTCTCCTCTCGTCGAAGGTCAATGGTGAGGTTCTAACGGGATAAAGGAGCCATTGGCCGTTGTTGGCAGAAGGCATCATGGTTGGGTAATTGAATTTTTGTCGATGAATTTGGTAGGGTAGCTCTCCTACCACATCCAATTGAATTTCGTTTCGTCAAGTTCTCACCAATGCATTTAGCAACTCCACCCTCCAAACCAGCCACAAAACAAATACACACCAACATTGCTTTACTCACACCGTAACAAAACCGATTTTCGATCTCCAATGGTCTGTCATACCCATTTAATGCTTCATTCACTCAAAGCCACAGCACAGGGTTCAGTCATTAATACGCCCACTTGTTCTGCTGCCAAACTTCACCAACAGGCAACCATTCATTCATTGAGGCCAACGCCCAACACTATATTTTGTGCTTCAGCCAATCCCTTGCAGTCATACCGATAACAGAGGGTATTGGGAAGATGAAGGTCTCCGTGGTATCTCGAAGTGGCAGAGAAATTATCAAGGGTGGCATCGATCTGAGTGATAATGTAAGTTACTTCGATTTGTTTGAAATTCTATATTGGATGAATACAATGTTGGTCCCTCGGCTATGGATTGCTTTCTGTCTGATATGGCTGATGGATTCACAAACTATTTTCTGCAAAACTATTTTTTCTTTTCCTTTTTTCGCCCGAAAGGAAGCATAGTTTATCTATTTAGCTATCTCACTTCACAAATGGGTATATTAACTGGCAGCGTTTCTGAGAGATTCTCTTCTAATGGCTCACTTCAATGGGCTGATCTTATTGGTTGATTGCTAAGATAAATTTACATGTGTATCTGCAGGCCACTGTGGATGATCTGAAAGCCTCGATTCAACAAAGAGGTAACCTATTATCTTCTGTTTTCTGTGAACGGAATGAACTGTTTACTGTTCTGTTTTTGAATTAGGTTTATGTAGACTGGAAACGTGGCTCTGATTCCTTCTGGCTTTCATCATTTTATTTAACTTTTATGTGAAAGTGGTTTTTAGAAATACCTCTTGCGAATTAAGAAACTGCGTAAATATAGAGTTTGCATTTAAAAGATCAAGGCTAACAAAAATAGGTTCTCCTCTGCAATGCATAGGCTGTTTCAGTATGTGCATGTCGAGGATGAATGCATAAACAAATACAGTTTAATGATAACTGGCATCGGATGATGACTTTATCACTATAGCACAAACCCATCTGAACCCAGGCCTGATGTGCACCTCGAGGTTGTGATATTACCACAGCACTAACCCTTCTAAACCCGGGTCTGATATGCACCTCTTGGGTTTGATATGCACCTCTTGGTTGTGAAGCTTGAGGATGGGTATCTAAGGTTCACACGCATAGCCGGCATATCCGATCTATCTTACTACAGGTCTGATGTGCACATCAATCTCTTGGTTGTGAAGCTTGAGGCTGGATATCTTAAATTCACACACATGGCTGACATATCAACATTGAAACTTTGAGAGATGAATCCTCAACTTTTGCAGCCTCAAGGTGCATATGGGATCTGGGTCTAGATGGGTCTTTGCTAGTGTCCATTTTCAATGCACTGTTACACACTAAAAGCGTTGTGGATCCCCTCTGCCTGGCCTGTATAATCTACTGTGAATAATATCAGATAAAGACTTTGTGCAGATATGTAAAGTTCCACTGTAACTCTTGTATACTTAAGCATGGATTCTAGATTTATTGGTTTTCTTGTTGTCTGTTTCTTTTGTAATTTCCATAATGTTTTTTCAAAGCAGAATGTCAATATGTGAATGTGAGGTTCTGAAATCTTAGTTGAGTTTTTGATTCTCCTTTGCTTTTTTGACAGTCAAGAAATATTATACGGCCCGGCAGCGACTTACTCTGCCACAATCTGGAAAAGGGAAACCAGTTGTTCTGGAAAGAGGCAAGAGGCTCAAAGATTATTTTGAAAAAGATGAGGGAAAGTTAGTAGTAGTGTTCAAGGATTTAGGGCCACAGGTCTCCTACAGCACTCTTTTTTTCTGGGAATATGTCGGCCCTCTGTTCATTTATCCCATCTTCTATTACTTCCCTGTCTACAAGTACTTTGGATATCCTGCAGAAAGAGTTATACACCCAGTTCAGACATATGCAATGTACTATTGGTGCTTTCACTATGCCAAACGCATTTTAGAGACCTTTTTTATTCACAGGTTCAGCCATGCAACTTCACCACTCTCTAATGTGTTTAGAAACTGCTGTTACTACTGGACCTTTGGTGCAGTCATAGCTTATTTTGTCAACCATCCCCTCTACACCCCTGTGAGTGAGAAGCAAATGAAAATTGGGTTTGGGCTGGGGATTGTATGTCAGTTAGCAAACTTTTACTGCCATATTTTGTTGAGAAATCTCAGGAGCCCGGAAGGTAAAGGAGGATATCAAATTCCAAGTGGATTCCTGTTTAATATAGTCACATGTGCTAACTACACCACTGAGATCTATCAATGGTTGGGATTCAATATCGCAACACAGACAGTTGCTGGCTACACCTTTCTGGTTGTAGCAACCTTTATTATGACTAACTGGGCTCTTGCCAAGCACCGCCGTTTGAAGAAGGTGAGTCTCTTCTTTGTTAATACTTCAATCTGCAATCAATTGCTTAAGATAAGTGTAACAACAAATTATGCTTTTACATATTCTTGCAGCTTCTGTATTCTAACTTCTGGATTAACCTGGCTTACAGTTGTTTGATGGCAAAGATGGCAGACCCAAATATCCAAGACGATGGGTGATATTACCTCCTTTCCTATGAAAAGGATGCTTATTAATTCTGGGGACACTTTCGTTGATTTCTATATTGAATTGTCAACAAAACTTGGGCCCTTTTCTGGTTCTACAATGTCTAAAATTTAGTGGCTTTAGCATGATCGGACGTTGTAATTGACTGTTTTGTGGCTTTAATTTATTTAATTGTGCTTGATTAAGAAGCTAGTAAGAGTGAATTTCTCACCTGGGTATGTTCCCGGTATTTCAAATGGAGTATTTTTAATTACTATTTTTGCTGTTTTTTGAAGATCTGTTCTACATGTACCATCCCGGTACTTGCTTTGCTATTTTCTCACATATAGCTGCTGCTTGCATTAGTGTGATTACTTTTTCAAGTTTTTTGGGATATGACTGTTGCAACTCATTTCTTCCATGGATAATGATGACCGATTTAATTCCCGTAACTTTGCAGGGACTAGACCATTAAAAAAGAATGATAATTACGATTCCTAGTTTTCTGTTACAGATAGACCCTAATTGCATATGTTTATCTTTAGTTCTCTTGATTATATGTTTTTTGTCCTATTCGCATATTATTTATGATTCCATGTATTATGAACTTTACCTTTGCAGAGAGAGAGGTAGCTTAGAATTATGATTTTGTCTGTCTGTGTTTTTTTATTGCAGATGTATCATTTATCAGATTAGGAAAAAACATTTTATATTGTCTAAGAAATCTCCAAAACTGGGCAGTTACATTTATATGTTACAGGGTTTTACAGATTTTCCCTTCTAATACTGTTTTCCTATCCCTGTTCACCTACGTGCTTTCTAAATCCCGCTTTGCAATTCTGTTTTTCATAACAAAAATCACAAAATTCAGCTGTCTGAGCTTTCCCATCTTGTACATAACACTACCTCAACGTTGCCTGGATACAGAGAAATTTACGAAATAATAAATACTAAACCCAGACACGCTACTGCAAACATACTCACAGATACCCAGTATGTACAAAAAGAACAGATACAGACTATTTTGCTTGAGTGGCCAATGACAAGATTCGCTTCCAAAGCTCAGACTCTAAAGAAAATTCTCTCCTAATGGCGTCAGATTATATAACTACTTCATTAGAGCCAGCTACTGAGGAAGACACATGTTCAGGTGAGGAAATGCAAATACAGAATAGGGTCTTGTAGGCATTACACATGCTGAGCTACTGGTCACTCTAGAACTTCTGCTTTACATATTTGTTTTCAAGGCACATCCCACCTCTGCAACCTCTGAAGACGGTAATCTGCGATTTCTGAAGATGGTGATACCTTGCATTGAGGCAAGTCACTTATTGGTTTCATCATCATGGCCCCCATCTTTCTGTTTTTCATATTTACCAAACCCTGATCCCATCCAAGTTGTTTTTTCTTCTCAAGACGAGTTTCATCATCTGGAACAACATAAATGCCAACTGCAGCTAATCTTGATTTGGGATGATGTATAAACAGGTTCCCATGTATATCATCATGATTGTGAATCTCTCCTATAAGCTCTTTAAAATTACCTGATGGACCAAATGCTATGTTATATGTTATCCCATTTTTGCACTGCCTTGGCATATGTTACTATTTTGTCTCATGTTATAGTATTTTGCTTGCTATTGTATATTTTGTATATGTAACAACGCACTTTTGGAATGGAGGCTCAAGTGCGAAGGCCCCATTATGGGTTAATGTCACATGCCTTTAATTGCAGAATGACACCTTGCCAAACCTATATACATGACTAACCTGGTGAGTTGGAGAAGAGCAGCATGGAGTTGAACAGTATGCTTTTGTTGTTCATTGGATCTCCCTTATTTTGGCTTCCTCATGGACAGCACCAAGATGGTTGTGGCTTTTGGTTTATGAGGGGGTTTGTTCAGTGGTCCACGGGGAGAAGATGTGTCACTGCTATAGGTGGACTGTCCAAGGCTATGCCACCGACCATACAAGGGGAGGGTTGCACCTGAAATTGTAGCTGGTAGGGCTTTCTGCCATTGTGTAGCCAAAATTCACTCCTCCTTTGCTGATGGCTTGTCTTTACAAGGCGTTCAAATATTTTTATGAAAATATAGCCTTTCCAGCAAGCAGGATTGGGGTCTCTACCATTTATTTGGCTGCAATGCTATATTGTGCTGTTGATCTATTTTGGAGTTGGTTTTCATATTGCTGTTGCTGTTACTGAGAGTGTTTTCCCTTGTCATATTATGGCCCTCAGCATGCATGGGGACGGAGGCTTCAGGATTCCTGGCTGGCAGGAGAAATTGTGCCTTAATAATTGGTCCCAACATCCTTCTGTGAAAATATTTATATCTCTCTTTTGAAAACTTTGTATTGTATTTCACAGCAAGTAGTTATAGTAATGGCACTAATGACTATGGTTACTCGTATATTCAGTTAAGGAATACATACATGTATTACTCACTAGTTTCTGGCTGTGCATATTTGTCTCTAGTATCTATTATCACTAGTTTCTGGCCGTGCATATTTGTCTCTAGTATCTATTGTGTTTGATGCTTTTCATCTACCTTTTAGCAGAAAGAGTGTTATCTGTTAGAAGAAAATATGATCGCTGCACAGGTTATTTAACCTCTGCATAAAAATTTAATTGGCAGGAATACAAATCCTTCATCAGATGGTATTGGTATTGGGATCAAGCACATTACAAAGTGGTATCAGAGCTCCCAGGTTCAATTGGATGGACCTCTGGGATGGTTGTTAACAGTCTGACAAAATTATTAAACGAGTATTTAGTACTGGTTGCATAATGAATTGGATAACATCTCAAAATAAAGTAGCAATACAGGACAAAATACCTAGCTGGAAAAGGTGTTATTCCTAGTACCTCGGATTTGGATTCTGATTGTGTTGCATTAACAATTGTTAAGAATCATTCCATTTTTGATACAACTGTTCTCCTTGCCATTCATGAAGTCTTGGAGGTTTCTCAGGTGATAGTTGTAGTTTGGTTGGAGGCCCACTGAAAGTGTAGATCAATGCCTGACTGTTTCTCCCACAAGAATTTTGGATTTGGCTGGGCATATAGTACTCTGTTATTTGGCAATGATTGGCGTTGGTGAGTGTGTTGATGATGAGGTCCCTGGTAGGAGTACTAATTCTTCTGCCATGCTGTTGCCTTTCAAAATTCTGTCACCGGAAATGTACATATTAATGAAGATAGGAATCAATAAACAGCAAGATTTTTAATTTCCCAAGAAAAAAGTGCATTTATATTCAAGATGAATAATTATACACCCAGCAGGTGCTTCAACACTCTTATCAGAGTCCTTTCAGACACAAAAATAGTCTAAGAAACTCAAAACTTATACAAAAACTAATAACTTTTCAGCACATTGTTACAAACAAAGTTCGTACACACGAGTCTAGAGCACTTGGAATATGAAAATGTCCATTGAGGATATATATATATATAAGAATTTGATGATAATATTGTTACAAATGAGGGCCTGTTTATATACCTAGGCAAGTGCCTCTTCAAGAATGGTCATGTCTTTGAGAGATATGCTTCTTCTATACTAATCACTAATTAATCGATATATATATATATATATATTATATATAATATATATTAGTCTTCCTCTTTAGAAAAACTTCGTTCTCAAGCTTATTTATTTACTAACAAGGTGTGTTTGTTGTTTTTCTATCTTGTAATCTATTTGCAACTTTAATATTTCTTTGATCTGTCATCTTGATTGATACAAGATGATAAGATCCTCTAAGTTATAAACAAAATTGTCAAACTGATAAATCATTAGACCATCCTAAATCAATCTTCTATGTAATCTTGTGGTTAGTGGATACTTGAAATAAATATTTATTATAAGATTGAATTGCGTTGACATCAATAGTCTTTGGAACGTAAGTCAGTGGTTTCAATTCTAAGTGATACATATATGCAGATTGATTGAGATGTTTACTCTTATGATTCGGATGTTGAAAATGAGTTCTTGTGATTTGATTTTGCCTTATCCTTTGTATGGCGATTTCTTGATTTACTTTAGGTACTGGTGTTGTTGAGTTGGTTATAGAATCTTTACTAAGATTTTTCGTCGTCTGAGCTGCAACATCTAAATATGTTTTTACTTCAACTGGTTTGTCATTTTCTTGATTTATGATATTCACTAGATCGATATTTGTTCATTTTTTTTCAATTTGGACTGCTATATTTGAAAAATTCAATTTTGTCAAAAGTTCTTCAAACTTGTTTTCCAATAATTTCTTATCATTTTAAAGTTTTTTGATTTGTAAGAGTAGCTTTTGATTGTGATTCTTGATATGTGAAAGTTCATTGCTTTTTGGATTGTTGACTTTATTTTTAGTGTCTTCATTTTTTAAACTTTTGATTTGTTCTAATAACCTTTGATTAAGGTTCTTTAAGTATAATTTTTCCTCTTGTTTTGAAAGGTGCTTCTTGAGTTCTTTCTTTGTAACCTTAGCTTTATTGACTTGTTCAAGTAATTTTTCACTGTGATCTTTGAGGTGTGAAATTTCTTTGTCGTTTTCTATCACTTCCTTATAATGCATATCCTCAAAATCTTTATATTTCTGTTGTGACACTTTCTTGTTTTGCTGAAGTTTGACAATTTTGTCTTCTAAATTTTTCATATGTGAATTCTCTTGATCTTCCAATTGTGATTTCTTAATACACTGGATTACATTCTTTTTAGGAGCAGTGTTGGGTGTTCAACTTGTAAGTTGGATTCTATTTTATCCAATTGTTTATTAAAATCAGTGTTTTGCCACTTAAGTGTCACCATTAATTGTTTTATCATTTCATACAACTTAACTTCTCCTTCTAAGGATTGTTTTTGTGTGTCATTTGCTATTCAACTAAAGTAAGTTTTGTGACACTTGCATCATTCTAAATACATGAGAGATCCAATGAATCGCTCATATAAGGTGGGGTCTACATCCTTTTCCATAGATGCATCTACCTTCCTCCAATTCATGATCATGGGTGTATGCATGGCTCTGTAATCTTCCATCCTAAACCTTCTTAAGATCTCGATGCAATATTTCCCTTTCCAAAGGAAAATCTCTCCATCTGTCTGCAACACCTCCATTCTTAGAAAATAGTGCGTAAGCCCCAAACCCTTCACCTCAAACTCTATTGCAATGTCCCTCCTGCACTCTTTTATGAGCCCCAGTGAGCATGTTAGAAACAAGTCGTCCACATATAGAACAAGAGAGAATTTCACCCACAACCACCAAGTAGTAGAGGTTTGCATCTGCTCCACTCTTCATGAAGCACATACCTTGCAAGTGTCTATCAATGCACTCATACCACGCCTTGAGAGCTTACTTGAGCCTGCATAAGGCTCTCTTTAACATGCACTCGTGGGTCTCTCTGCTGTGTACTACAAAACCCTTTGGTTGTTTTATGTATACATCTTCTTCCACCTAGCATTAAGGAATGTTGTCTTGACATTCATTTGATGGATTTGCCAACCCATATGTGCTACGAGTGAGATCACGACTCGTATAGAAGTATACTTGGCCACATGAGAAATTGTTTCTTCGCAGTCTATCCCCTCCTTATGAGAGAATCCCTTTGCCACAAACCTTGCCTTGTATTTCTCGATGCTTCCATATGCACCATGCTTGATCTTAAAGATCCAACAGGACGAAAACCATCGCCCTATTTATCGGTCTAGGCACAACCTCCCACACATCGTTATGCATGATTGAGGTATGCTCCTCAATCATCGCATCTCACCACACTTGCTATTGTGTGGCTTCTTGATAGATGAAAGGATCATTATCTACTAAGTAACCAACACCATGTAGCCAATGTACCTGTCTGGTTGTCTCTATTATCTACTTCCCATCGTAGGAGCTCCCACAAACTCCTGAGCAACCCCGAGCATTTGCTAAACCTCATGGTTCCTCCTACCAATTGTAGAGGATAGAATTTCAACTTCCATGTCCTCCTGATGCATCTCTTTGATATGCTACATCTGTTGCTGCATACTTTGAGAACTCTTAGGAACCATACACCTAAACCTATGCTTTTACTAGTGACTGTACTCGTGCTTTGTTGACCCTGATCCTGCTGCTCAACTCTTGGAGCTTTTGCTGGCTGCTCACTTTGAACATCTACTGTTGGCAAATCTCTGGGCCTCTTGTATGTCTTATCCTCCATGAACTTTACATCTCACCTTGCAATAATCCTCTTAGCCCCTGAAATGAATACCCGATATGCCTTTGAGGTCTCGTTGTACCCCACTAGTTATCCCCTCCCTGTACTCTGATCCAACTTGAAACGTGTATCTTCTAGAATGTGACAATATGCCAAACTATCAAATATCTTGAAATGATTAACATTTGGTTTCTTCCTGTGAATGCCTCCTCTTGTGTCATCTTGCCTAAATGCCCAATGGAGAGCCTTGTTTTGTATATGAACTGTTGTACTACATGCCTCTTCCCATAAGTAACGTGGCATATCCTGGTCATACAACAAAGCTCTTGTTGCGTCCGATATAGAATAATTCTTCCTCTCAACAACCCCATTCTACCGTGGGTTGTAAGGAACTTTCCACTCTCTCTATAGTTTTCTTCCGTAGTATAGAGCTCTTGGAACTCTTTCCCTGTGTACTCATCTCCATTGTCTGACTAAAAAACCTTCACCTTCCTACCTATTGCCTTTTTCACTAGAGCTTTAAACTCTTGAAAGCAACAAAAGACCTCATCCTTGGTCTTCAGGAAGTATATCCAGATCTTCCTAGAGAAATCAATGATAAAAGTTGCATAGTACTTGTATCCCATGAGAGACTTTGTTGACATCGGTCCACATATATTTGAATGTACTAGATCAAGAATAACCTTGGGTTTGGTGTTACTCCTTGGAAAAGCTTCTTTCACAAACTTCCCCAACACACATCCCTGCAAACATCGTCATGCTATGAGCTCACCTCTGGAACACTTGTCATTATCTCATGAAGCAATCTAAGTGCTTCATGATGGATATGGCCCATACTCCTATGCGGTATCTCTCCATGATCTCTAGGATAACTGTTGCTAACCAATGCCTTAAGAGTATCAAAATGCAACTTGTAAAGCTAGTTGCTCTTGATTCTAATTGCTATGGGTGATTTCCAATCTCTATGCTTCATCAACACTTGCACCCCTTTAAAGATTACATTGTACCACTTCTCCTGAAGTATAGATACAAAATCAATTTCATTCCCTATCCTGGCACACACAACAATATGAATTAGCTTGCCATTCTCTCTCTGAAATAGAACAATCCCTCTCCCAACTGGGTTACACTTGGATTTGTTCCCCATCCGAATATGGAATCTAATGTCCTTCTCCTTGTAATTGGAGAAGTACTCCCTAACTCCTATCATATGAAATGTCGCCCCACTATCTATATACCAAACACCTTGTGAGGTTGAGCTAGTTAGGCAAGCTATAAGTGCGAATTCTTGTTCCATTCTATTAGAGAGCTCATTTGCACTTGCTGAAGCTACTACCTACTTCTTTACCTTCTTTTTTCTCTTCTTTCTCTGTGGACAATTGTTGACATAGTGGAAAAACTCATGACAACCATAACATTTGACCTTGGAAAAGTCCTCCTTCTCACCTTTTGGTTACAGTTCTTTGCTAAACCCCTTCATTGCTTTCCCTTTCCCGCTAGGGCCACATTTTCTTATTTCTCCTCACTTTTTTGAGTTTTACTGCTAGTATCACTGACAAAACTTAGTCTAAGATCCTCTTGAGTAAAATCGCTCCACATTTGATCCCAACTCGGTAAGGTGTCTCATCCATTGATGACTTGAAAAAAGACATCCCATTGCTTAGTAAACCCATTTAGGGCTACTCGCACTAGCTCATCGTCATTTGGTTTATCTCCAATGTTGACACCTAGTCATAGGGATTGGGTGAACAACTGTAATTAATGTAAATAAATAATAGAAAAGATGAAGAGTCACCGGGAGATGAAATGAACAATCTCTTTCTCTTGTATATAATAATGAAAAACCTGAATGAATATCATAATTCGCATTGAGGAGTTATCTCCTGGTCTGACATGGTATCAGAGTCAGTGCCATTTTTGGCTTCCCTCTTCTTTGTAATTCCCTATTTTGCTTATTCTGCCTATGTTTTGAATCCTATGTAGACTGACATCTCTCTCACTATTATTCTGCTGATTCTGGCTAGCCTGGCAGCGCTAACGCTACCTCCCATCCATGAATACAGTAGTGGTATAACGCTTCAAAATCAAGCTGGCAGTTTTGGGTAATGGTGAACACTGCTGTGGTGAATGCCATTGTGATATCTCGCTCTACTCATTGAACGCCTCTCCTAAAAGCACCATACCCCGCAGCTTCATTATACTCCTTATCACTGCAACAGTGGACTCCTTGCTTGGTGCTCCTCAAACATAGTCGACTCCCATACCTTTGATGGCTGATCACTGCAGTTAATTGGTTGATACGCTGTTGGTATCCCTCCATATGTATACCACTGTGGAGTTATCATCCTCCGTGCTTTAACGTTGGCTTGTATAGCCCCCATCCACAACACCCATTGGCACCATTGCCGGATATATATGACACCTCCTCTCTGGTCTAAGGACTTTGAAACGGTTTTATTCGTTGCGTTAAAATCCTACCATGCTCATTCCATTTGCTGCGTTAAAATCCTTCCACACTGCGCTGCTTCTCCCACACTGTGGTTGCGTCAATAATGCCTTAGACGATCTCTATAATGTGGGCTCCCATTTGCAGCTCGAGATCCAGCATAATCACGATGAGGAGAACGACCTCAGTAAGGTGAATGGTAACACCGTGGTGAGTAGCTCTTTGGGACAGGACTATGACCGCTCCTCCCATAGCTTGGGCTTCGACGATATCGTGGGATATAATGCTGCATGGGATCGTGGTATCGTGGGATATATCACTGCTCCTATTCATACGTTGGTGGCCTATGCGCGAGAGCCTCCTCTCCTGCGCGAATGGTATGATTATTTTTAGTCACTGTGAGCTGGTGCATTGTGTATTACATTTTGTATAGTGATATGTATAACACCTTCCCCATATAATACCTCTGTCTCCATATATCAGAATCAGATTTTTTTAGGAGTAAAATTTTGCAGCAGAAGTATTTTTTTTCCACATTACACAGATTTTACAATGCATTCAATCATATCTATTGTGGGATTAGTTCTCACTGGAAAAGAGAACTATCCTAAGTGGTCTTGGAAGATAAAACACACCCTCATTTTCAATGAGTTGTGGAAAGGAGTGTGTGTTGGAGACGGAGACAAAGAGTCAGAACAACCTACCTCAGACAAGGAGTTCTCCATTTGGGAAAATAAAAACAACAAGGCCTATGCATTGATTGTAGCATCAGTGAGTGAAGAGGTGAGTCGACATATTTCGCCATTTTCAAATGCTTTGGAAGCCTTACAAAAACTGAAGGAACTCTATGACTCACACTCTGCACTTGAAGTTGTTCAATTCATGATTAAACTCTTCACCTTTGAATTACAAAATAATGATCCTCTCGCTCTTGTATCAGAAGTAAATATATAATGCATGATATCAAAGTCACTAATGTTGACCTGTATATTCCTTTGATAGCTTTTTTCAAGGCACTTTATCCCACTTACTCAAATTATCTTGAGTCATTGCAAGCAAATGGAAACCTTAAAGATATTACCTTTGACTCCCTTGTAAAAAAATTTGCTGAAAGAGAGAAAGCTTTTGGGAAGAAGACAGCTCCTGAATCTTCTAAAGAGGTTGTGTGTCTTGTTCAAAGAGAAAATAATCTTGCTCAAGATTCTTGCAAAGGAAGAGGTGGTTGAAGAGGAAGAGGAAGAAATTTGAGAGGCAGGGGGGGTAGATACTCTCAAGGAGAAAAGTCAGATTTTCACTGCATACGCTGCAAAAGAGATGGATCACATGATGCATCCACATGCAAGCTGCCTAGGGACAGAATTGAGCAAGAAAGAAGCCAACCCAAAGGTAAAACTAATGACAAAGAGAAAGGTAAAGCACCTAAATCCGCTCACTATGTTGTGGCACGCTATAATATTGGAGTAAATGAAGACTTATTTAATGCTTCACTTGCTTCTTGGAAAAATGATTGGTTGCTTGATTCAGGAGCAACTTGCCACATGAATTTTAGAAAATATTTTTTTGAAGAATTTACTGACAATGTTGATTGAGCAGTATACTTTGCAGACAAATCAAAACTCAATCCATCAGGGCTTGGCACAATCAAGTTTAAATTGCATGGTCTTCTAGACTTTCTTCTGCATCATGTTTTATATCTCCCACAGCTGAGGAGAAATTTGCTGTCCTTGGTCCACATCCGCCAGCAAGGACACTCCATTCATATGTTTGATGGCAAGCTTGAGGTGAGAAGAGCTTTAGACCACTCACTTGTTATGACGGGGATAGAAGAAGAAAGGCTTCTCACGCTGCAGGGTACCTCTGCTCGTGCACAAAATTTCTCATACAATTCTCATTATGAAGAAGTTACATTTCCATCAAGTTTATTATGGCATGCTAGATTTGGACACTTGAACTATGACAACCTCCACTTGTTGAAGAAAAATGGTGTTACTAGTTTGCCTACAATTCCTAGGAAACTTAAGCAATGTGATGCTTGCATTCTAGGAAAGCATAGCAAACAATCTTTTCATGATTCACATTCAAGAGCACATAGAAAACTTGAACTCATTCATTCAGATTTATGTGGTCCAATGCCTATTCTTTCTACAAATGGAAATAAATATATGATGACATTTATTGATGACTATACTAGAATGTGTTGGGTTTATTTATTGAAGAACAAATCTGATGCTTTTCAAACATTCAAGAACTTTCATACATGGATTGAAAATGATGCACAATCTCATATTGGCTTTATTTGCACTAATAATGGAAAAGAATACACTTCAAATGAATTTGAAAACTATCTTCGCCAACATGGGATCAAACATCAAATAATTGTGCCTTATAATCCCCAACAGAACGGAGTCGCTGAAAGAATGAATAGGACAATCTTAAATATGGTACGCTCCATGATGTTTTTCAAAAATGTAAAATTGATGTTTTGCATTGATGTAGTTCTATGTGCTGCATATGTAAAGAATAGATGTCCATCTAATGCTATTAGAAACAAGACTCCTTATGAAATGTGGTATGGGCACATTCCTTCGGTAAAGCATCTCAAGGTCTTTGGTTCCACATGTTATGCCTTGATACCAAAG
>APFE031571046.1:52925-109586 GCA_000404065.3 Pinus taeda
CTTGGTGCAAGAAGTCGTAAGTGTATCTTCCTGGGGTATTCAAACACCTCCAAAGCATACTGTCTCTATGATGAAGTCAATAAAAAGTTTGTTGTATCTAGAGATGTAATCTTTCTTGAATCATCCAAAACCGAAAATGTTGTTGAGCAACAACTTGATCGCTTGGATAGATTCGCAAATGCAAAATCATTTCAAGAATTTGATAATCAGATTCCACATTTTGAAGGGGGGATTCCTATACTAGATCAACCTGTGGAATCTTCTCCGAAGCACTCTTTCGCCTGCATGAAACTCCAACAATGGATGAAACTTTGAGTGATGTGATCGACCAAATTGAGGTACTCAATCTTGATTCAGTCCCAACTCAATCAATGAAGCAGTCTGGACCATCTGAGAAATGTCCCCCAAAGTGGCTGACAAAGACACTTGAAAGTGTTCATTCTGATGAGGTTGGAAAGATAGGAACTATAAATTCAAACCAACAAAATGGAGGTGATGTAGATGACTCTGATTCACCTATTGATATGGATGTTTCATATGATTGTGTATTGAATTTGTCTACAGATTTTGAACCAACTTCCTTCAAAGAAGCTGCTTCTCATGATGAATGGAAAGAAGCAACGCAAAAGGAGTATGATGCCCTGATTAAGAATGGCACTTGGAAGTTGGTTGATCTTCCATTGGGAACCAAACCAATTAGCTGCAAGTGGGTCTATAAGAATAAGTATAAAGCTGATGGCTCACTTGACAAGCACAAAGCTAGGCTTGTGGCAAAAGCTTTTGCACAGAAGGAAGGGGTCGATTATGAGAAGACTTTTGCCCCCACAGCAAAATGGGCTACCATCCAGACACTCTTTGCCCTAGCAGCTCAGAATGGTTGGAAAGTCCATCAAATGGATGTAAAAACTTTTTTCTTGAATGGAGATCTAAAAGAGAATGTTTTTATGTCCCAGCCTGAAGGATTTGTTGTGAAAGGACATGAACATAAAGTATGCAAACTTGTGAAATCCTTGTATGGCCTCAAACAAGCACTGCGAGCCTGGTATGAAAAACTAATAGAGCATCTTCTGAAACTCAATTTCAAACATTATGATCTTGATGATGCAACTTTGCTTGTCAAGAAAGTTGGCAAAACAGTTGTATATTTTGTTGTATATGTAGATGATATTTTGATGACAGGGAACAATGAAAGCTACATTGCATCCATAAAGAAAGAATTGAGGAAAGGTTTTGAAATGACTGATTTGGGCTATGTTCATTACTATCTTGGTATTGAAGTAACTCAATATCTGAAGTCTATATTCCTTTCTCAAAAAAAGTACATTAGAGATTTGTTGAACAGGTTTGGCATGACTGAATGCAATCCTCTGACTACTCCAATGGAACAAAACTTAAAGCTCACATCCATTGAAGGAAAAGAATTTGAGGATGCAACAAAGTATAGACAGCTTGTAGGAAGTCTTAACTACCTAACTACTACCAGACCAGACATTTCGTTTGCTATTGGAATCCTCTCCAGGTTTATGCAAAAGCCTTGTGAGGGACATTGGTCTGCTGCAAAAAGAGTTCTAAAGTGCTTGAAAGGAACTCAAGATTTTGGAATCAAGTATACACAGGTGGGCGAGTTCAGCTTGATTGGATACTCTGATTCAGACTTCGATGGAGACAAAGAAATTGGGGTATTTACTTCAGGTTATGCTATGAGTCTTGGATCAAGAGCTGTCTCCTGGAGATCACACAAACAAGCAGTTCTAGCAGATTCCACAACAGAGGCAGAATATGTGGCAGCAGCTGAGGAGACAAAAGAAATTGTGTGGCTCAGGAAAATTCATGAAGATTTGCAAGTAAAACAAGTACAATCGACGCCACTCATGATTGACAATACCTCGGCAATAAAGTTGGCTAAGAATCCAAAGTTCCATGATCGAACGAAGCACATCAATACTAAATATCATCTGATTCAAATTCATGTTGAGGCCAAAACAATCCATCTCCGCCATTGTTCCACTAATGAGCAAATTGTAGACATCTTCACCAAAGCACTTGGAAGAGAAAAGCTTGAAAGATTCAGAACGATGCTTGGATTCACCAACATCCCTTCAGATTAAGGGGGGAATGTTGACACGTAATCATAGGGATCGGGTGAACAACTGTAATTAATGTAAATAAATAATAGAAAAGATGAAGAGTCACCGGGAGATGAAATGAACAGTCTCTCCCTCTTGTATATAATAATGAACAACCTGAATGAATATCATAATTCACATTGAGGAGTTACTTCCTGGTCTGACATCTAACTACCACTAACTTGTCCCTAACAATTCTGAGCCTAGTGAGGTAGCTAACAATGTCTTCACCCTTGTTCATCTTGATGTTTCTTAGCTTCTCTCTGAGAATCAACTTCCTATTTGTGGTAGCATTTTGGTACAGATTTAAAACTGCGTCTCACATTTTCTTCGCTATATCTAACTTTGCGATATGTGGAACAATGTGGTCCTTAATTCCAGCAAGGATTATCCTCTTCTCTTTGGCATTTTCCTTCTTGTATGTTGTGAGATATGTTGGATTTATAGGTGTGACTATCATACTGGTTGCATACTCATTGAGGCCATTCTCTTCAATCAACAAGGAAATTCTAGCTTTCCAGACACTAAAGTTTGAGGCTCCATCCACTCTATCTTGATCTCTTAAACCTGCTGAAAGAATTCAAACCGGATTTTATAAACCTTCAATTTTTCTCTTCTTGTGCATGCACAAAGCCCCTTCTGCCCTCAAATCCGCTCTGACACAATGTTAAATTTTTAATATTGTTGCATTTATTGGTTATTATTCACCTATCTTTAAAAAATAGATTATTTGTCTTTTGCATTTTATATATGACAAACACTAAATAAAAACACTACTACAACTTGACTAAGATTAAATTACAGGGACTGAAAAAATCTCACACACACAAATAATGAACACCAATATTTTTGGACAAATGTCCCTAGAAAAACCCCAGTGTGGGGAAAACTAGTTCTGTAGATGAGGGTTTATATTATTAATGCTTTTGCAAATCAAGGATTACATCGATTGCTTTCCTGACACTGAACAACTCCAACAATATTTTTCCTTCACTTATATTGACAAAATCAATTTGGATTTCCACGTTTTCCTTCTTGAAAGTAACTCGAGCCTCTCTGTGCAACTCACATCTCCTCTGACAACTCGCACTGGTAGACTGGAAATGTGCACGACCTCTTTTTGGAACTCGCTCAGCGTTCAGAAAATTGTTTTGACAAACATACTGTCTCCAACAACACACTAAAACCACTAGCACTTCCTATGGAAACTATCACCAGAAACTGGAATCGATCTATAGCTTTATCAACCCACACTGGGTAAACTGACAATTCACACTAGCTGAATCAACCTCCCTCTTGTAGAATAATTTGGCTTCCTTCCTTCTCTCAGAAAACTGGAATATGTGTGAAGAATTTCTCTAGAAATAATCTCCTCAATTTCTCCTGCTGAAACCCCACTACTAGTGTCCTCGACGTTATCAATGAGCCCTTGCTATCATTGCAAATATGTCACACAAATGTATTCACCAAATGCCCATCAATTTCCTCTTATAATATCTCATTGAGCAATCAATGACCACGATATAATCTCAATCCATGGATAAGATCATCTTGACCCCATCAAATGAATTTTCTAGAAGTCATTAGAGGAAAATCAATTTGTCTCAATTCATCCTCATTAATTAACAACTTTTTCTAAGTTAGAATTAGGAAAATAATTAAACTAGCTAATTAATTCTAATTAAGACATTTTTCCTCAGAAAATTTTTCTGGGTATTGGATATATTTAATCCAACTATGTTTCTAGCCTCATATACACCACTTGACACTAGAACACCTATCCAAGCTACACAAAGTAACAACATTGCACATGTAGTGAGAGAATTGAGTGGGTGTATGTCAAAACTAGGGAAGTAGTGTTAGGTAGTAGTAAAGATGCTTTTTAGGTATTGGTGTGGCACTATTGGTTATAGATTGTTCTATCAAGGAATTATAGGACTAAGCAAAGTGTTGTACATACATGGCTTTGTTGATGTTGACTAGGTCGAGGATCTTAATCACAAAAGATCTACAAGTGGGTACGTGTTTAACATATTTGGACGAGCAATCAACTATATGTGAAAGTGATAGTATCTAGTGTCACTCTCTAATATAAAAGTTGGATACATGGCAACCTCTCATGTGAGCAAGGAAGAAACATGGTTGTAAAGATTATGTTTAGGTATTGGGTTGGTACAAGAAGTTATAAGGATATATTTTCATAGTCAATGTGAAATATTCTCAACGAAGAACCCAACTTATCATTCTAAGATAAAGCATATTGATGTTCAATATCACTTTGTGAGAAACATTGTTGAAGACAAAATGTGTTGTTGGTGAAGGTGGAGACTTTGAAGAATGTTTTAGATTCACTAACAAAGTTTGTGAGAACTAAAGCTTTTTTGGTGTAGAGAAGAAATAGGGTTGGTGCCTTGGAATGTTGATCATGTACTCTTATGCTCCCCAGTATGCAAGGAAAACAACAAGTGGGAAAATGTTGGACATGTGTTATATTCTTTGCAAGAATGGACCATGCATGATTTGTATGCATTGAGTGCATTTGTGGTTGGACAGGGGGGAGGTTCACAAGGGGTGTGGTGTCCTTAACAAAAATTTTGGGTGGATTTTTGCATCCATTTTTTATGGTTTTCATCACATGGGTTCACTTTTAGTTTTTTTCTAATACTTGGTCGTTCAACCCATGGTTTTGTAGTTTTAGGTAAGGAGTTATTGTTGTATTCTAATCTAGAGTTAATGGATCTGGTGTTTATGGAAGTTATGGGATACACATGTTGTATTTAAACATTGTAAAGATATAATATATTGAAAAATATTTATGATTTTCCTAGTTTGGTTTCTAAGGGTAAAATCTCCATGTTAAATTTGTGTGTCTGCCATTGCATATTTTCTATTTTTATTAAGATTATATTTGCAACAATTAAGTGTACATGGTTAAAATTAACAATATGTGTGTTGCAAAGAGATTTATAATATACTTGATTGGAGCTCAAGATTTTGGGGTTAATTACTATGACGTGGAGAACTTCAAACTAGTTGGATATAAAGATTCAAACTTTGATGAGGATAAAGAGAATGGAGTGTCTACTTTAGGATACCTCGATAGTATTGGATCAACATGTAACAACCCCATTTTGATCCCCAATATTATTTTAATTAATTGGTGGTTAAGGCTTCTATTAGTGTTTATATGTCATCATTATGACAAATCAAACTAGATAACTCAAAAACAATATGTATGTAATTATTTTATTGTTAATATTGAACAACTAACCAAGAAGCATGAACATTGATACAACTTATGATAGCATGAGTAGGCATTGAAAAATGTAGCTTCGGTCAGAACTTTCATTGGCAGAGTATTGGAGACAGTATAATTTTTGTGATGGTCAAGTCGGCTACAAAAGGATCAGGTCGACTCCATGGTCAAAAGGTGTATTTTCAAGGGTCATGACCCTCCACATAGATGACTATAAATAGAGCCATGTTGGAGGTCATTTGAACACACAAAAACACATATAAAAATCGTTTGATCTATTACAATTGCCTCACACGTGTGAAGAAAGCAGAAGGAATATATATGTCCAACATTGACAGTATTTGACCTAGCATTGACTTGCATTGACCAAGATTTTTCTGACTTCTTGACTGAACTGTGAAGGAGGTCAAATGTGTTAGGTCCCTATAATACTAATGTAGCATCCTTATTGTTATTGTTAGTGTGTACCCTTTATTTTTATTCTTAGTGTATCCCCCATATTGTTATTGTTGTGCCCCATAGAAACCCACTATTGTTATTATTGTGCCCTTCCATTATTATTGTTATGTAGGCTCTGATTATATTGCAACCCCTTAGACTCCTATATATAGAAAGGATAATTTTCCATTTGT
Source organism: Pinus taeda (assembly GCA_000404065.3). NCBI lineage: Eukaryota > Viridiplantae > Streptophyta > Pinopsida > Pinales > Pinaceae > Pinus > Pinus taeda. The sequence continues at coordinate 58,940 of APFE031571046.1, forward strand.
ATCATCCAATAATTGTTCATTCATGTGACATAAAGGAGGTTGACCCCTCGAAGAGGCTAATTTTCAAGTCTTTGACCTATATTTTATTTTGTTTAGTGATATGGTTGCATAACATTTGGTATCAGAGCTTTGGATTCTAGGGTTTCGTTGCTTCAAATAGGCTATCTTGGAATTTTTGCTATAGCTTTTTTTCTACGAGGCTTCAGAGACTGAAATTCTGATCACGTGGAGCCGAATTCTTGGTGAACTTCATATACAAATTTCAGATCTTAGTTTGTTGTATTTTTTGAGATATGGTCTGAAGAATTTAGGGTTTTTATAGGCTCCAAAATTCAATCTCAAACAATTTTTCGTGTATCATTTTCAGGGCCGAAGATCGAAACAATGACATGTGACAGTCCATACAAGTTCGCTTTATTGTACCAGTCTATAATAAGGTCATTGTGGGAATTTGGATATAATTTTTTCTTGAAGAATCCAATATAGGTATGACTTGTGGCGTTGGAAAGAAGACTCAAAGGGCTACCACAAGATGAAATTTCAGACCTTGGAGATCTAAAATTACAGAGATATAACAATTTCAATATCGAGATCCTAAAAAGCAAGAAAAAAGTGTGTATTAATTTTTTGATTTTTTGATTTTGATTTTATTTTTTAATTTTGCATAGATTTTGTTTGAAAAATCAGTATGAAGTGATTCAAAGGGCATAGTGAAGCATAGATAACATTGTTTGATTCCAAAATGTCTCGAAAAAAAATGGACACACCTAGTAAGCAACCAGAAATCTATACTATGACACATGAAGAAGAGGAAGAAATGCAAAATGATATATCAAAATTACGAGACCAAGTGCAACAAATTTCGCTCTCACAAAGAGTAACAAAAAATGAACTAGAAGCTAATATGGATGGTTTAGAAGCAAAAATAAAAGGAAACATGGAAAGCTTAAAGGATGTTTTCAAAACATGTATAGGAGCTTTTAAAGTAGACATGGACGCGATATTTATTTGTTCTGTGCCCAAGGGTAAGACCGGGTGATGTCAAATTGGAGGGGTTGACAAAGTTGCTGCAAGAAAGGCTTCCCAGTGGTGACAAAGTAATCCATAGAATCACGATGAGGAAGAAATGAATATGAATTATGATTTTAGAGACTCCAATGTTGGGTTTAAGACCCACCACAATCCAAAGATCGATATGAGGAAGTTTGATGGCAAGGATCCAGTAACATGGATACTACAAATGGAGAAATTCTTTGATATACATGATGTGCCACACACACAAAAGATACACATTGCATCTTTATATTTAGAACAAAATTAGTTTTTGTGGTATGAATGGATTTGTTCTCGTAAATCAATTGTCACTTGGACAATTTTTGCGGAAGAATTGGTAGCACATTATGAGGATACAAAGAAAAATGCCTTCTTTATCCAATTGATAAATATCAAACAAAAGGGTTCAATGGTGGAGCACATTAAGGACTTCCAAAGATTAAATATCAAGGAAAATTATATTCTATAGGACCATAAGATTGATGCCTTCATAGTGACTTTAAAGGATAACATCCAACATGAGATTCTACTTTGGGATTCTAATTCATTGGAGAAGACATTCAAGGTGGCAAGAACAACTGAAAGAAAAATTATGGCAATAAGGAAGTCTACCACTCACAACTATAAATATGGAAGTGTTGCTACTCCTAGCCTCCCACAACCTACAAGGTTGACACCACAACAACTAGAGGAAAAAAGAGAAAAATCGATTTGTTACAGTTGTGATAGCAAATACACTAAGGGTCATAAGTGTGTCGAGACGAAATTATTTTACATTGGTTGTGAAGAGGAGGAAAAGAATGAATGAGAAACATCAAAAGAAGAGGTTATACACCAGGAACTAACCCCAGAGAAAGAAGAAATGAATTCAACCATATCTTGTAATGCATTGGTAGGGATTACCACTCCTCAAACTCTCAATATAGGAGGATATGTCAAGAAAAAAAAAGTAATAGTGCTGATTGATTCTGGTAGTACCCATAATTTTAATCATTGTAAGATAGCTAAGGAATTGAATTTCTTTCTATATCCAGCACTAGAGTGTCAATTGATGGTTGCAAAGGGAGGAACTATAAATTTCTTAGGAAAGTGTCATCATATCAATATAACAATTGGGGGGATATGTATTTAATAGTCTAATGATTTACATTCCAATGGGTGGTGTTGATGTTGTATTAAGAGTTCAATGGTTACAATCTTTGGGGACGATAGCTTTCATTTTTTTAGAAATTTTCTTGAAATTTTCTTGGGAGGGAAAAGAAATTGAATTAAGGGGCATCATAGGGAAACCAGGGAAGATCCTCTCAAATTTCCCATTCAAGACACTGATGGTAGTGTGCACATGAAGAACATCCCTCCATATTTTCTTCCAAAATTTCATGGTCTAAGGTCAGAGGATCCATAAACCTTTCTCTTTGAATTTGATATCATTTGTAGATCTTATGGTTACTTACTAAACACTCAAATATTGAGATTGTTTTCGGAAACATTGAAGGATAGAGCTCTTAAATGGTTCATGAGTTTAAGGACTAATTCGATAAGATCATGGAGTGAGATGCAAAAGATATTTCTAGAAAAATATAAAGATCACGATCTTAAAGAAGAAATATTTAGAATGAATCAAAAAGAAGATGAGTGTCTAGAGGATCTAATAGAGAGGTTCATGTATAATGTTAAGAGGGAAAAACAATATCATTTAATATCTGACACACTAAAAACCCTTTTACTTAGAACAATTAGGGATGAATGGATTTATCTCCTTGATCTCATGAGTAAAGGTGATATATACCAATTATCATTTTAAGAAATTTGTGAAATATGAAAACACATATCAAGAGGAAGGGAAAGAGTAAGTAAATCAACATCAAGATCGGTAAGTCAAGCTAAACTTGGAAATGTTTAATGACTTTAAAACTTAAATTCTTAACAATCTAACCAAACAAGTAGAAATTTTAAGAATGCAAAATGAGAAAAAAGAAGATGTTGATATTTGTGTTGTCCATGCAGAATCACATGATGTTAAATATTGCCCCTCATTACCGAGGTAGAAGGAATTTTACCAAGAGGACAATGGAGCAAGTTAATTGCCAATGCAACTATGTTATGTAGCTCCAAGAGGACCATGACAACTTATTCAACTTGATATGATGTAAGATCCTAATTCACAATTTCAAGCTTATGCACATCCATCTCAAAGTAGTTGGAACACACTATTTCCATGGCAACCTTGGCCATATCAACCCCAAAACCAATCTTGGCAACAAGGTTTGCAAAGAACTTATGGGAGCCATCCACCATATCCTCAATATTTTTCTCAATGTCCTCCATACCCAACTCCATGTTATCCCTACCATCCACGTCCACCACAACCACAACGTCAACCACATCCATCTCAAATATCCACTCCCACTCAACCACTTGTACCACCATTTCCAAACCCACATAATGAAGTAGCTTAGCCCACTTGCAATGCTGAGGTACAACACTTCCAAATATCTCCTCTTGATCTAAATGGTATTCATCTTAGCTTAGGAAGAGTATAAAAAAAGAAAGATTCTCTTGATATCATTGAAGGACAACATGCAGAAAAAGAAGATTCAAATGATATGACCAAAGAATCATAGGTTGCACTTGATGAAGAGAAAACATTAGAATCAAAGATTGGGAAAGTTCCCTCATGTTTACCATCAGATCCTCTATGTGTTCAAAAGAATAATAAAAAAAAAGAAGAAGATCTAAATTTCATGGAAGAAGAAGACATCCAAGATGATCCAAATCAGGAAGTGGACCAGGAGCATCATAACTATATTGAAATATGGTTCCACCAAAGTGTCAAGTTGCAAAAACCCACTCTTCTTCAACAATTCCTGATCTCATCTCAATTAAATAAGTTGGTCTCTCATATTCAGGTACCTGTAAAAGCATATATTTAAAGCCTACACATCAATTTATTTGTCATCTCTATGTGCACTAGGCTTCATTGGAAGTATTTCTACATTTGAAAATGATTTTGTTTTTTTCAAGTAGAGTAGGATAGAAAAAAATAGAAAAAAATGAAAAATAAGAGAAAAAAATAAAAATTTCAGGTGAAAACCTCCTCTAAGGCGCTTGAGATTGGCTCATTGATTGAAAACCTCCATGAGTCGGTCAATGGGTTGGGAAAAAAGAAAAAAAAGAGAAAAAAAGAAAGATCCTAAGTGAAAACCTCCTTTGAGGTGCGTAGGTAGACCTATAGTTGAAAACCTCATTGAGGTGGCTAGTAGGCCTAGAAGAAAAAAAGGAAAAAATAAAAAAACCTTTGCTTCATGTATCCCTCTGATGAATGCAGGTGCTCTGCAACATCTGCAAGATACAAAAACAAGTTGGAAGAAAAGAAGAAGAAAAAATTGGTCAAAATTCTAGTCAAAGGAAGTCAAACTTGGACTTTCTCCTCCTTTGCTCAGATGCTCCAGATGGTCAAGACCATGTCAATCTATCACCCCCATCTATTTCCACCATCCACTTATCATTCCCATTTTTTTCCCATTCATTTTCCTTGCTATCCTAAATTACTACTGGAAGGCTCTATTTTACTATAGGAAATATAAATACATAGAGCAACAAATTATTTTTGTAATATCTTGAAAACCATGCATCCATTTTCCAAGATGTTTCAGGTGGAGATGCATATGAAGATGGTAAAATGCTCAAGCGATTTTAGGAAATTCTAGTGCATAGTTTCTGATTAATCGGCCTCCATCACTTACAACCATTTTTGAATTTTCTTGATATTCATGCATCCATTTACAAAGCTATTTCATGGGGAGATGCATATGGATGATGGTAACATGCCCAAAAAAATTCAGCAAATTCTAGTGCATGGTTTCCAAGAAATCGACCTCCATCAACTTCAACCATTTTTTATTTTTCTCGAGATTCGTGCATCCATTGGACAATTTTTTTTTGTGGGGTGCACAAGGATGATGGCAACATGTTCATAAAATTTCAGGTCAATCCATTCTATCGTTTGGGAGATATGGACAAAAAGAGGTTGCTATAGGGTTTCCTGTAGTACTACGGGAGTCCCAGTTTACTACAGGAAACAAGATGAAAGTTATAAGAAGGTATGAAAGGTGAAATAAAGTGTGGGAAAGGTGTCTAATGGTGGAATAATGTGTAGGGAAGGTGAACATCACCCATGGCCAAGCCCAACACTCTAAGAAGGCCAGATTTGACTAAGATAGCATGCTCATGGTAACTGGAAGACAGAGGTTTAGAATCACCAAGCTATGAAAACATGTGCAAAAGCAAACAAAGGAAATTATCACCTCCAGAGGACCATGGGTCGATCATCAACTCAACAACAACATGCATGCCTCTCCAACAACCATCAGGTAGGTACAAGTATGCAATATTCTTGACCTCTTCTCTTGATCATATTATAGTTATAAATTTGTTTTCAATGCAAGAGAGATGAGGTTTTATAAGCTAAGGATGGGTCAACAGTCTTGGCCACCTTCAACCAGTTAATTGCAGTTCACTTCTTCACTCATGCAATGTGGAAAAACCAAATTAGGAAGGGTGATGATTTCGATGAATGGGGACGACAGTTAAAAGAAGAAATTTCTGCAAAGGCCAAGTCACCACATCACTTCAAGCCCTCCATCCACTTGATATCCACTATCTATACATCATTCATCCATCCCATTTCATAAGAAAAAAATAATATTTTGAAGAAAAAACCCTAGACTGTATCTCACCCTAAAAAGTTTCTTGAAAAAACACACAGATCACATCCTCTCCATTTTCACAAACCTACACTACTCTCTCTGAGCCCTAGAATCATCCTCCAACCCCACTACATCATTTCTCATCACTCCCATATAGTAAGAAGACTCTAAAAGAAAAGGAATGGCTGCTACAAGAAGGTAGAATGCTGCTACAAGAAGGAGGAAAAGAACAAATTGTGCTAAAAACAAAAATGGAAGTGCCTAAGAGAGATCTAATCAAAATAGAGAACTCCAAAGCCATTAGGCAATCATCTAGTCCACAAAAGAGAATAAGAAGGAAACAAAAGGCAAGAAGGCATTCAACATCAAAATAGAACTCAAACTGCAGTGATGAAAAGAGGCTTTCCAAGAGGTATCTAATCTTTCTCTAGATTTTGTCCAAGGCCTAAAAGATGTTATAGAAAGGGGAGAAAGGCATGGAAGTCAATTTGAGGGCCTACCCTAGCTCATACTATTATTTCTGCTCAAAACATGTTCAAACAATGTTTCCTGTAGTACTACAAAAACTGCTACAAGATTTCCTATAATACTATAGGAACCTCTACTTGGTTTCCTGTACTTTACTACATGAAACACAAATTTACTACAAAGTGTCCTAATTCTCATATAAAGGCGTTTTAAAGGTTTTAGAGGTGTCCAAATGGTGGAAAAAGGTAGCAAGATGCTAGAGAAGGATGTGGAAGACCTGGCCAAACTGAAAAATATTCAAGAACCATCTTGAATAAGGGGAAGAAGGCAAGCTAATGGTCTCAAGAAACACTATGGTTTTCTCTATGCACAAATAGTTTTGAAAAAATGAGTGAAAATGGAATGAAGGTTTCAAGGGAGAGGATATGAATGAAATGGATCTACAAGCCAACAGAGTTCACTTGCAAATAGTAAAGTTATTTTTTGTTTGTTTGAAAGACTATTAAACAATCATGAAAAGAACAACTACATTTTTGTGCTTGTCCTTGCATAACTTACAACCAAAATTATTAAGAGAAAGGACTAAGGAATGCACAAGAGAGAGGCCACCAGGGACATGAATGAGGCACAATGAGGTCACTAAGTTGCTCAGAGGATGAGCAACACTTTCAGAAAGGGGTATGATGGCCTCTAAATTAGACACAAATTAAGGTTCATGCTTCTAAATTAGACATAAATTAAGGCCCATCTGACCATCCTTTAACACATTAAACCTCTCTTTTTGCATTAGATAGTGTATTGCATATTTTTGCCTAATATTATTTATTTTTGTAGAATATTGTGAGAATATTGGCCAGATTATGAAGATTTGGAGGAGGAGATAATCTAGGGACCTGATCCCTACTATAGGAGGATCAATATTAAATAACAAATCAATAATATATTATGGAATTATAGCACAGATTGTGGAGCTCCAATGATTGATAAAATCTAGGAATGTGTTCCCTGCCATTAAATGCAGATTCCTAGTATTGAGAACCAGATCCACTAATCAAGGTATTTTGGTGGGGAAAGATTTCTCCTTTCATGGGGAATGATTCCTAATCATTTTGTATAAGTACCCTGTCGAATTTGCATCTAGTTGTTGATTTTTATTAGTCTTCTTGTGGAGAGAACTTGTAATTTTGTAGCTCCATTGTCATTTCTTGCAGGGATGTAATTGTATTGATGGAAATAATGAACATTGGTGCCATGTTAAGATTATAAAACTCGGTCTCCTCCATAAGACTCTACTTTTACTTGAGCTTAGCCATCCCAGGAGCCTCAGAGCCCTTTTTTATCATTTAATTTTCTTCTTTTCACTTCTTATTCACATGCATCTCTTGTTCTTGTTTTTTTCTATTTCTGCATTTAGTATTAATGATTTCTTGTTGTAGGATTTTTTTTTTCTAAGTAATGCTATTCTATTAATGAAAAAGGTAAAAATACAATGAGGCTCCGGCCTCTGCGGTGCTGAACATAGTTATATAAGTTATGAAACCAAAAACCCAAAAACATGACTACCCACTAAGGGGAAGCCAGTCCGAGTGTACCCAAAATCAAAGCCCACGCAGGGGTCTCAATTCATAAACAAAAACAAGTAAAGCCCACACAGGGGTTCTAAGTAAGATCCAATCAGAATGAAACACGTGGATTGAAAAAAACATTAGGAAAGAGCCCTATGAAAAAATAAAAAATTCGGAACCTGGCTTGCACAACTGTCAAGCGGAGCCCACTGGGCATCTGGTGGAGGCTCCTCCACAACATGACAGCCGTAGTCATCCCAGTCCACTGGCTCTTCCTCGATTCGCCAGCCATAGTCATCCCACTCCACCACTGCTACAGATGTGCCACCCTGGCTACCATTGATCTCTTGCGTGCTGCCCGAGTAGCCATCGACTGCATGCTTGTTGCTAGCCATTTCCTCTCCATGCAGGGTGCTGCCATGGTCAACTTTGTGCCTGAGCATAGTTGTCTTTCTGTCCATGTTTTCTCCAACTCCTGTGTCTCACGTCTCATCAGCCTTCTTCTGCTTGCTGGTCTTCCCTTTCTTTGGTTCAGGTCCTTGGGTCCGTGTAGCTTGCTCATCCTGTTGACTCAAATCTTCACTGAATGCCACTGTGATAGTGGCAATAATGGCGGGTCGATGCAGCATGCTATGAAAACGAAATTGAGTAGTGTGGTAAGAAGAGTGAGGGGGGTCAAGAGGACCAGTCGTTTGGGTGGCAGCGCTCGCTCTTTTGTCCTCATAAGCCTGTGCTTGACCTCTGCCGCTGCGGGTATTTGGGTATCTGATAGAGAGATGACCTTTGGACTGATTAGAAGAAGGGGAGGAGAAAGGGGTCTCTGGTTCAGGGGTGGGCAGCGAGGTTGAACAAGTGCTACGACCATGACTGCTGCGCATCCTATGGTGAAGCCGCGTCATTACGTGTTCGGCAGGTGGGCGATTAAATATTTGGGTTGGGATGACAGTGGTATATTCAGAATGAGTAGCTGGTGAGGTAGAGTTCACTCTCGGATTACTGATGTTGTTTAGCCTGGATGCAAAGGTGTTCTGGGTGGCATTCAAAATGCAGTGAGTGGTTTGGGTGAAATGGATGCCATTTCCAAAATCCACGTAGCTAAGAATCTAGCAACCTCACCCTGTGACTGTGTGGGTGTTCAGCTCCTCAGCTTGAGGGGGGAAAGAGCATCTAATCGGGGAGGGGGAGAATGAATTCTAGCCAGTGTTTGCCATGGCCTTAAGCCTGTTGCAACCGTCTCGACCTGAGCACTAGATTAATGGTGCCTGCAAGTTGAGGGTGTTGTGCCATAAATTGGCATGGAGGAGGACCCGGGTGGCCATGTGGCTCGGCCGCCTGCCATTCTCCTGTCTTATCTTCATCAATTTCCAATTAATCACCCACATTTGGGTGCGCCCCATCACTTTGTACCAGTTCCTTGTATTCTTGAAAATGGGAAACATTGGTAATAATATTGCACGAACCTGTGTGTAGAGTCTGATCACTATCCACCCCCAAATTTTCCAGGAGATTCGCCACTTTATTGCCATCTCTTCTGATGTGTTTGAAAGTAATTGTTCTGCTATTGGTGAGCCAATTTTCTATGAGCTCTAACCTTTCTGCCAGTCGCTAGCTGTTGCCACTTTGTATGAAGGGGTCCCCTGCAAAATTTGTTTGGCCATATTGATTAGAATCTGAGAGTCACCTATGATAACTAGGGGAAAGAATCTTTGTTGTTGGGCTAAAAGAAGTCCTTTCCACAACCCTTCTATCTCTGCTGAATTGTTCGTATCCCATCCAATTGAGCCCAAAAAAATTAAAAGTGGTTTTCCCTTGTGATCCCGAAATATTCCTCCTTATCCTGCTCTGCCTAGGTTGCTTTTGGAAGCTCCATCAAAGTTTAATTGTATCATATTATGTGGCGGAGGGGTCCTTTTGCTTGGGGAAATGTGGTGAAAGGAGGATCTAGTATGTTTGGCCTTTACCTGATTCATCCACAAGTTCCAATTCGTCCATATATTTTGTTCCTGTGGAAGGGATGGAAAGTCCTCTTCATTTTAAGTTTGGAGTGTTAAGGTTTCCTGAAGATTATCACAAAAGCTGCTCCATAGAACTTCTAATGGTGTACATTGATCTTTGAAGATGCGGTGGTTCCTTTCTTTCCATATAGACCACATGAGAAGGCCTGGAATGATTTTCCACAAAGAGTTGTTATAGATCTAACCCGGAAATATTATAGATCTGATATGAAAATATAAGATAATGCAAATAAACCCAGAAATAATATGAAATGATTTTTTATTATCAAACCTTTAAGGTAGGGCAACACCATACATTCACTCCTTAAGGAAGGAGAACACTCCACAAGTCATATGCTTGCTCATACAATAATCCTTGACACTCTTCCTTGACATGGAGTCTCTAGCCTCTATATAGGCCTCATACATACAATACCATGGATCATTACCATGGTTCCCTCATACCATCGACTAATACCATGGGCCCATTACATTATTACTAACTACTTGTGGTCCCTTACATGATATGGGTTAACCACCTTATTTATTACTATGACCCATCCCATTATTACATTATTACCTTGGGTACCTCCCTTGGTACCCCATATTATCCCCCCTAGGTATATAACAAGAATTGAGCAGTTTGCTTTTATACGGATTGGTTGCCCATCTACGAATGGTGTTGGTAATATTTTCTTTATCTCTTCCTTCTTTTTGGCATCGAAAAATCAATTTTTCCCAAAGTTTGTTCGCCAGTTCACAAGTGTGAATGAGGTGCTAAATGGTTTCTTCCTATTGTTTACAGTTGGGACATATGGAGGGTCCATGGAAACTCTTTTTCCTTAAATTATCCCATGTGAGTATTTTTTTTTGGCATACCACCCATAGAAAAGTGGATACCTTGGGCCAAATATTGGGTGACCAGACTTTATCCCATATAGGATCCTTGACTGTTTGATTTCCAATTATGATTTTGTATGCCTCTTGATTGGTAAAGGTGCCTCTTGCATTATAGACCCATCATATTTTATCCTTCTTGTCAGAGAAATGGATTTTCCTGTTATTAAGCTCTGTGTCCAAATCCTTATGTGTATATTCAGTTCCTTGAATGATAATATGTGCTAAGCTTATCCTGAATGAGGGTGGGCTTCCAATGTTCGCTGACTTTATCCATTTGATGCTCTTCCCAGTCCTGTGTTTGACAAGGTCCGATCAGGTTACTTAATTTTGGTCTTTGCTGCCAAGAGTCACCCCAGAAGCATGCATTATTGCCATCCCTTATTTCCTAGAAACTATGTTGTTGGATTATAGCTTTGTGCTGACTGGCCACATTCCATATTAAAGATCCTTTTTCCACTTCTGTGAGTCTAATTAACTCATATGTCGGGCGATTGTTTGCATATTTGGCAGTCCAGAGGATTTCCCAAGGTGTGTGCGGTTCAGAAATCCATTTCCACCATAATTTTGCGCCCATGACTACATTGCTATGTTGAGGGTCTTTGAGTCTAGTGCCCCCTGATAATTTTGGAAGGCACACAGTTGATAATTTGACTAGTGCCCATTTTCTATTCTATCCCCAGGAACCCCATAAAAAATTCCGTTGCAGATTTTTGATTTTCTTAAGCACCCATTTTGGTGCTGCCAAAATAGAGAAGATAAAGAGGCATAGATCGCAGGACGACTTTGATTAAAACTAGGCGACTAGCCATATTGAGTGCTCTGAAGGTCTAGGAGGAAAGGTGAGTTTCAAATTTTTCTAGGAGCAGTTGCCATGAGGAATGCTTTCAAGCAGAGTCAGTGATGGGGGCACCCAGATATTTGGAAGGGAGAGAGGCGACTGTGAATCCAAAAATACGGGCTATAGAAGATTGAGTGATGGGGGGGGGGTATGAAACTTTAAGATTTGGGATTTGACATTATTAATGTTGGCTCCAGATGCTTCAGAGAACTCATTCAGATGGGATTTGAATCTAAGGTCTTCTTGAACCGAGGGATGTCCATACAACATATTATCATCCACAAATTGTTGAAAGGTGAAAGCAGGGGTATTGGGGAATGAAATTTCTCTGAGTTTCTGTAATTGCAGAGAATTTTTGATACTTCTACCTAGCCCTTCCACCATTAAGACAAAAACAAAGGGGGAAAGAGGATCCCCTTGACGGATGCCTTTGGAGGGACGAAAGGGGTTGCTAGATATGCCATGGATGAGAATGGAGAACATAGTAGAGGTTATCAGACTCATGACCCGTCTAATCCAAGGAGGAGAGAAGCTAAAAGCTATCAACATCTTTAGGATGAAAGTCCAACTTAACTTATCGAAAGCTTTTGAAAGGTCAATTTTTAGGAGCATACCTACTTTTTTGAGATGCTTCAAGGAGTGTATGATCTCATGGGTGAGAATTATGCCATCTGTGATTTTCCTTCCTTCCACATATCCTGATTATTCTGGAGAGATTAGCATAGGTAACAACGGCTTCAAGCGATAAACTATGACTTTAGATATGATTTTGTAAATTACATTATAGAGAGCGATAGGCCTGAATTTGTCCAGTGTGAGAGATTGCAGTTCTTTAGGTATAAGAGAAATGAAAGTTGCATTCAGAGCGGGAAGCATCCAGCGAAGAGTGCGAGACTCTTCAACTACCTGCCATACCTCCTCTTTAATGAGATCCCAGAAGTAATGGAAGAAGTTGGAGGTGAAACCATCTGGACCAGGGGATTTTCCTTCCTTGAGCTGTCGCATTTCTGATTCGACTTCCTGTAGGGAGATTGGACTAAGGAGTAGCTGATTATGTTCTTCTGTTATAATTCTTGGGATGTTCTGAATAATCTTCTCTATAGCTGGTTGTCGGTCGATTTGTGGTTCTTGATGCACTTTTTTGAAATGAGTAAGCAGCTCTTGTTCAATATCCTCATGGTTTTCCAATTGCTCTCCTTGCTGATTCTGAATGTGAGCAATATTTTTGTGCATCCTTCTCTATATGGTGGTGTGGCGAAATTTTTTTGTATTCCGCTCTCCCTCCCTGAGCCATCTGACTCTAGATTTTTGTCTCCAAAGTATCTCCTCCTGCTTTTCTCTTTCTGCTATCTGATTCTGAAGGTGTTTTTCCTACTCTGAGAGGGCTTTCGTTCTTCCTTTTGTAATGATTGTTTGTTGGATGCTTCACATTTCCTAAGCTAAAGCATTCTGAGCCTAAAATATATTTCCAAAGATTAGTTGGTTCCATTGCTTTATGTTCTTTTTGAGGTATTTGAGTTTTTGTTGGAATTGAAACATTTTTGATCCTTTTGGAGGACTGAAGCTTTTCCATGCTGATTGGACCAAATTGCTGAAGTCAGGATGCATCAGCCAAAAGGCTTCAAAGCGGAAGGGTCTTCGAGTGATGTTCCCAGGTCTTTTCCATTGAAGTGAAATGGGCCAGTGATCTGATCCATCAAGAGGTAAGATCGAGGCTGAAAGATCTCCTCCAAGATGTATGGCATTGTTTGAAAGCAGAAATCTGTCAAGTCGGGAGGCGATTTGTTGGGTGTCAGTTCTTCTATTATTCCAAGTGTGAATGCCATTGTTAAATGGCATGTCAATAAGCTAGTTGCTTTGTATGAAATTCTTTAGATGGGTACTGTCACTATCCAATTTGTTTATGCCTCCTCTTTTTTCTTCTAATTTGGTAATCATATTGAAGTCACCTCCTACTATCAACAATGGATGTGTTCTGGTGGAGTTGAGCAATGTTATTGTTTTTAGTATTGCTAACTTATTTGCTGCTTCCTGGGGGAAGTAAACATTGGTGAGGTGACCATGTACATTTGTCCCTAATATATGGAAAGTGGCTTGAATGAAGTGATGAATTGCGTGGATGTTTGTGAGCGTGATGGCTCGTTCATCCCATGCTATTGCTAATCCTTCTGAGGCTCCTAAAGCATCCACTGCCATTATTTGACTGCCTGGCTAGGCTTTAGAAATAATTTGGCCAAGTGTGATAGTGTTGCATTTTGTTTCTTACATGAAGAAAATTTGAGGTTTCTCCTGCTGTATCAAATTTTTGATCATTCTGTATTTCCTAGGGCTATTTAGCCCTCTTATATTCCAAGATGTGAGCTTCATAGTTCATTATTGGGGAGGGGACTGTAGTACTTTGTAAGCTTGGAATATCTTCCTGATTCCACCAACATTTCCCCGATGCGGATGGTTCTTTGTAGGTTTGTCTTTCTCCCTATTTTTTTAGTGTCTTTAGGAATTTTTTTCCCATCCCAATGACTTCCCGGTTGAATTCCTAGAGATCTTTGCTATTGTGCTCTAGAGAGAATGACCTCCAAGCCTTCCAGCTGTCTTTCTGGGATTTTATCAAATTCCTTTTTCCTACAAGCTTGCTCTAGGCCAAAAATGTCCAGATCTCCTAGGTCTATACTTTCAAGTTATTCCTCCATATCATTGGTTTCATCATTTTCCGTTAAGAAGTCCATTGAAGCGGTGGGTATTTGTTGAAGAATATCAATATCCATGCCATGAGGTTTCCAGATCGGAGTCTTGCTGAGAGGGAAAGTGCTGGACTCTTTGGTTTGCGATGGCTTTTGAGTATACCTTGAGCCTATGGGAATGACCTTAGAGGTTAACTTGAGTGTTTTCGTGGATGGAAAGGGGGGTTCAGGGTCTATTGATGTAGGTTGGGCTAGAATGTCAAAGCTATTGCTAGTGGATGGCATTGAGGTATTGACGGGAGGAATTTTGGGTTGAGATGCAGGTTTTTTGTGATTCTTTTTTTGATTGTTTACCCTGGTGAAACCTTCAGAATCAGGTTTCTCTGAGGAGGTAGAGGTTGTGGGCTTCACATTTAGTGGGAAGTCGTGAAAGAGATGGCCATGGGCATGACATTTTCTACATCTGAATGGAACATGTTCATAATCTATTGATTGAACCCACTCAAAATCATCATGATATAGACTTACCGTATTCGGAAGAGCATTGCTTAGATGCATGTAGACACAAATGCGGGCATAGGAAGTGTATATTCTGAGTTTTGTCTCTTTCGCAGTTTTTATGAACTCCCACAAACCATTTCCAATGTCTTTCAGTGAGTCTTCATCCCAATATTCCAGCGGGAGGGAGTGGAGACGAATCCAAACTGGTGCCCAACTTAGATCTTCTTTGTCCGGGTTGAATCTCTCAATCCATTCTCTCAAGTAAAGACCAACAACATTGAAAAAATATGGTCCCCATCGATTACCCTATTCCTGTCTTCAATGCAGTTAAAAACCACCGTGAAGAAACCTTTTGGTCCTAGCTGCAGGGTGATATGCCCTTTGGGTTTCCATTTAGCTGCAATCCAACCCTACAAGGCTTTATTTTTGGGCCAAAAGCCAATAAATTTCCCTATTAATGCATGATCCTTCTTGTACTGGATTTGGGTGTTGATCCTTTGACTGGGTAGTTCGATCTTTGGTCTTACTGCTACAATAGGTTTGCAGGTTGTCGAGGTTGCTTTAAGAACCTCATCAATTCCTGTGTTCACCGCCTGTGTGTGCTGGTTTGTTTCCACTTCTTCCTATGGATTTTTTTGTTTGCCTTGATTGTTCTAATTTGCTTGCTTTGTTCGGATGTTCTTTTGTTCCAAAACTATTGTTCCGTCGTTTACCTGCTAATTCAGAGGTTCTCTTTGATCATTGGTGGGAGGCTCGGATTCCCCCCCCGGGAGGTAATCCATTACGAGTGCTCTATTCGGTGCCTTATGTTGGTGCCAGTGCTTGCAATTGAGATGTAACAGGGGCACCGTGGTCTGAGAAGGTCTGCCGTTGCAGACTATGACAAAACCCTAAGTCGCCAATCATTTATTGTTGTAGGATTGGGTTAAATGGTTGAAGTAAGTTATTTTGTAGGATCAAAATCATCATTTAATCACTGGAATAGATTTGGAATGTCATAGTAATCATTGAGCTACTTGGATTAGTTTGCTTATTCCCAAATCTACATTTCTGGAAGTCCCTTGTGGCAAATAACAATAAATTTCTGCTAGTTTTTAGAGCATGCTAATGAGCTTCAATCAATTTGATTTAACTTGTATTAGATAAAAAAAAATCTAGATAATAACAAAAATTACCCCATTTCATTTGCGCTTGATTAGGTTAGGAATTTGATAGATTTACTAGTTCACTAGTTCTCGAATTTCTAGATTTTAGACTAGTAATTTTTTGCCATTTTTTAACACGGGTTAAAAAAGATATTTTTGAGTGATTCAACTTGGAATGGAGACCTAAGACATCATAGTCAATAAAAAAATTTGTCCCATGCAATTTGGATTTTATGAGGTTGGTCATTTGGTGAATTATAACTCCCTATAGAAAATCTGTTGTTTCCTGTAGTAAACAACAGGAAACCTTGTGGCATCCTTCAAACATGTATATACTTGCCCAGATTTTCTTAAGAAGATTGGTTATTTTCCCTTAGGGTTGAATCAAGACCCCTAGGCTCTAAATAAATTATTTTGGAATACTAAAGACCACTTAGGACTTGCATCTTTTAGCATGCAAAACATTTCAACGATTTGAGCTAATGGACAGATTTATGGATTGGATAATACAATGATTATTTTCTTGATTGCCACATCCAATGAAATTGGTTAATGGATCTAAACTATTTGAAATGTAATGGTTGAAATTTAGTTCATGTTATTTACATTATGCAATTAGAATAGGTTTCTTTCCTTGTTCTTTCTTTCTCGCAATAGGTTAAGGTTTCCATTTCGAGCATTTTCATTTTCTGTAATTAGTTTAGGATTTGATTTCATTACATGCACTCCATTACATCATGATAGAAAAGGAAGGACACATTTTATGCTTCACATATAGTGCCGATACCTCTTAATTTTGTATGAACTCCAAGTTGATAATTAAAGTTGGTATCCTTGGGAGGTGCAACATTCTTGTTGCAATACCGAGGCTCATCAATAAGACTCCTAAAGAAGTATTTTCAGGTGAGAAACCAAATGTTGAACATTTAAGAGTCTTTGGTTGTCCTGTATTTGTCCAAGTTACCAAAGAGAAAAGGATGAAATTAGAACCATATGGGAAAAAGGGAATCTTTGTTGGAGATTGATTATGAAGCTCAAGAAGCTCCAAAGAATACAGAACCAAAGGGACTTGTCTCTATGGAAGAATATGCTCAAGAAGAAGAATATCATGAAGCTGATGATCCTTTAGAAGTTAATGTACCTAAAACCAAAAAGTTACTTTTGTGGATAAATAATACATTAAAGGATTCTAAAGGACATACTGCACCTATTGGGATATTTAGAGAAAGAAAAAGACCAAGGAAATATTCAGGTTATACAACCTTGATGACAAACCTCATTGAAGTCGAGCCATCCTCTTTTGAAGAAGTTGCTAATCATGAAGTGTGTAAAGATGGCATGATAGAAGAATATTAGTCCATAATAAATAATGATGTTTGGGACATTGTACCTAGACTTGAGGGAAAGACTATTGTAGATTCAAAATGGATTTACAAAGTTAAACATGTATCTGACGAAAGCTTGGAAACGTACAAATCAAGATTTGTGGCTCATGGATTCTCCTAGAAAGAGGTAGAAGATTATGATGAAACTTTTTCTCCAGTTTTCAGGTGTGCATCTATTAGATCTATCATTTCACTTTCTTCAATTATTGGTTGGAAATTGCATCAATTAGATGTCAAAACTACCTTTTTGAATGGGGTCATTGAAGAATAAATATATGTTGAACAATCTCAATGGTTTTAAGTCCATGATAGAGAGACCCATGTATGTAAGTTAAATAAAGCCTTTTATGGACTAAAACAGGCCCCTTGTCAATGGTATGCACACATTTATAGTTACTTGATGAGTCTTGGTTTTACCAAGGTATTGATGATGCCGACCTATATTTAAAGATCGTGGAAGGAGAGCCCTTGATATTACTATTATATGTAGGTGATTTGTTTATGATAGAGGTTGAGAATCTAATTGTTCAATGCAAGCAAGAGTTAATTTCTCAATTTGAGATGAAGGATCTAGGCCTTATGCACTATTATCTATGATTGAAAATTTGGCAAAGACCTAATGGGATATTTGTTAGACAAGGGAAATATACTATAAAGATCCCTCAAAGATTTGACATGATGGATTGTAAGTACATGGATACTCTGATGATAATGAATTTAAAGAAGATCCAAGACGATGAATATGATTTGGTTTAGCCCACAATGTATCAAAATTTGATTGGCTCATTAAACTTCTTAAGTAACACTAGACTTGATATTTGTTATGCTGTTAACACTTTGAGCCAATTTTTGGTTGAGCCTCATCATGTACATTGGATTGCTTCTAAGCACATTCTAATATATCTCATTGGCACTAATGAATATGCTCTGATGTATGTCTCTAATGGATATTGGGTTTTGCATGGTTTCAATGATGCTGATTTGGGAAGGATGCTCCGAGGATAGGAAATGCACATATGGATTCTGTTTTGATTTGGGGTCTACAACGGTTTCATGGTCAAGCAAGAAGAAAACATCTATTTCTCTTAGTATAGTTGGGGCTAAATATATTGTAGCTAGTTCAACTTGTTAAGAAGCAATTTAGTTCGAAATATGTTCCCAAAATTGCTTGGACATGAGTTAGAGAAAACTATTGTATATTGTGATAATCAAAGCTATGCAAGGCTATTAGAGAATCCTGTGTTTCATGATAGATCAAAACATATTGAGATCAAGTACCGTTACATTCATAATGTTGTCCAAAGAAGAGCTATGAAGCTTGAGCATGTTCCTTCTTGATGAACACGTTGTTGATGTGCTAACTAGGCCACTATCATGAATGAAGTTTGCAAATTTCAAAGAAAATCTTGGTGTCGTTGTGAATCCCTCTCCAAGGGAGAGGGAGCACTAACTATATTTCATCATGAGAATGAAAATATATTTTGTCATGTGATGTGTGCATGGTTGAGAATATTGTCATTCTTTCTCTCTTCAGGGAGCTTCATTTTGAGGAATGCTATGATCCCTTCATATTTTTATTTTTTGGTGTACAAAAAGTATCTCTCCCTAAGAGGAGATTGATGGTGTACAAATTTCATCTCTCCCTGTGAGGAGTTTGATGGTGTACTATTTTTCATCTCTCCATGAGAGGAGATTGATGGTATATTGTTTTCATCTCTCCATGAGAGGAGATTGATGGTTCATTGTTTTCATCTCTCCATAAGAGGAGATTAATGTTGTATTCATTTTCATCTCTCCATGAGAGGAGATTGATGGTGTATTGTTTTCATCTCTCCATGAGAGGAGATTGATGGTTTATTATTTTCATGTCTCCATGAGAGGAGATTCATGGTGTATTGGTTTTCATTTCTCCATGAGAGGATATTGATGGTGTATGGTTTTCATCTCTCCATAAGAGGAGATTGATGGCATGATCCCTTCCTTGGTTGATGAAGCATGAGTCATACCTGTGAGAGAGATTGGAATGTATACCTTGTAGATTTTTACTTGTAGATTCAACAACTTATGTGATATGATAAAACATAAGACCAGAATCTATTCTACTCATCAGCGGAAAAAAAAAATTGATCGAAGAAAACACTAGCAAAAAAGGAAAAAATTCAATAGCACATAACAAAATATTTTTATGGAGAAAGTAATTTCTCAAAACCTCGACTATATATATTGCATTAACCAGAAGATCTGAGAAGAAAATACAATGCTTGTTCAACCCAAACAATTCTTGCACAAGTGCAATCTGTCTCTCTGCTCCCTAGGCAAGCCTTGAATGAATACAATATGCTCTGCTCAACCTTGAGCTCAACCTACACAAGTATTTCCTATCCTCTTCTTGACTCACTGCCTTTAGATAATACTTAGCCAAATTCCTAGCCTTCCAAGCCCCTACTTCCTTGTGCAATTCCTGAGAGAATTAGCCTATATTTAATTGGGGAAATCCCTCACCACAACTGCGCAATCCATCATAAGCATTCTACTGATTGCATGCACCATCTGCACAACTCAGAAAATTATACAACTGATATTACACTATCCATGAACTCTAATCTCAACTAGTTCTTCCTCTAAACTGACATGCATGAGTTATTTATGAGTGAATCTTCAGTTAAATGGTGGAGTAGTGAAGTTGCACTAAAGCTGATCCTCACTAATAGACCTCCTACTAGTTCCTCCAACTGTTTGAACTAGTTTAATTGACTTTAACTCAAATATACTGAGTTAATTAATTACAACTCAAAAGAACTCAACCTGGACCCTTAAAATTTAGGAATCACTCTACATGACTCTAAATATATTTCCAACTCGAATTTACTAAGCCAACTAAGCCAAATTAGCTTAGTTAACTATTACAAGTTTCTATGTGAATAGAACTTCAATTTAATTCCCAATTTAATTCAAGGACAAATTAAATTAGAATTTCTAGATGCTATTTTTAACATTTCTTGTTGCTATTTTCAACGCTTCCTCTCAACAAGAAAGGAATTCAACTCTATGCCAATCTGGTACCTTTGGAATGTTCTGCATGCAACACTTCTCTCTACTGTTGTTACTGATGCAACTTCTGAAACTGAAAAGAATCCAAAATAAATTAGTATGACGCATTTGTCACCAGAGTCTCTGACTGCTACTAGCTACTGCACTGTCTACTGAAAACTCTTTGCTGATGTTGAATCTACACTATTCCATCTACATTGCTACCAACTCTACTCTTCGCTCCCTAGTATTTGACTTCTTCTAGTCTCTGCCTTTGCCACTCTGACACCTGATTAACCATTGATCCATCTTGCTATTGTGTACTATGGGCTCCCGTAGCAAGGTAACAATCCATGAGACGAACCATCTCAATGGAACCTGCCCAAATTTCTACACTCTTGGGGCTATTGTTTCACATCGCCCCACCTCTCACCTAGAGGTATGGATACATGTTCTCCCTCTTCCAACTTGGCTCGAAATTCCCTCCTACTAGAGGTCTTTACTTGAGTGGATGTCTCTACTCGGTCTCCTCTCTGCTTCTCTAATTGTGGCTGCTCCTCAACTTTCTGAGGCCGCTTCCGAGGTTGCATGTTGAGAGGTAATTCATGCTCCCTCTCAACCACTAAGTCTCTAACCTTTTCCCTGCTCCTCAATGCTTTTCATGCATCTTTTACCTCAAGATCGTACATTTTCTTGACTCGCACATCAATCTATTTCACTTCTCCCATGACAATGTGCCTAAGGAAAACCTTTCCTTTGCTAAAAAATCACGTTGTAGCCACGATCTTCCAATATCACGATGGAAACAAGATTCTTATTTAGTCTTGAAACATGCATCACATCCATGATTTTGAGAGGGGAGATAGACTCCCTTTGAAAAGAAATTGTATTGATGTCAGTCGCGCTATACTTACCATCATCTCCAAAATCTATGTTCTGCTTAAGGTTCTTTCTCCTCAAAGTCATTGAAGGTATATTTTTCCTCGTCATATGGAATGAGGCACCGTCATCGAGATACCACATGCTTCCCATTACCGTGTTGGCCATGCATGAAATGGGAGTGAAATCAAGTTTGAATTGTGAAGCTAGAGCTTCACCTGTTGCTGCTACTGCAGGCTCCTTCTTGCTTGCTTTCTTCTGTGGGAAATTTGTGGCATAGTGCTCATACTCGTGACAATGAAAACACTTAATGTTTGACAAGCCCTTCTTCTTTCCTCCCTCCTCACCTTGGGACTTCTTTCCCTTAGCTTTCTTTTCTTTTTTGACTAATGCAAATTCGTCTTCCACTTCTTTGGATTGGGTCCCATCTTTGGTGTTCTGCCGAAATTCTTCTTGTACCAAGTTGAACCAAAAATGCTCCCACTCTGGTAGCTTCTCCCTCCCATTAACTGAGTCCTGGTAACTGTGCCAACTCTTGGGAAGTCCTAGAAGTGCTAGGATCACTAGATCATCTTCGGCAACAATAATCCCGACACTTCCAAGCTCATCCAAACATTGGGTGAATTGGTCATGTACTTCAGAATAGAGTCACTCTTCTCCATCTTGATCTTTCTATGTTTGTCCTTGAATGCCAACTTCATGTGGTCATTGCTATTTTGAAACAAGTCTGTCAATGCCTTCCACATTGTAAATGGGGTTTCCTTACTCTGGATATTCGTGACAATATGATCTTGAACTCCTTCTAGGATAATCCTTCTTGCTTTTGCCACGCACATTCTCCATTCAGGCAAATCTTTATCATCAGATGTTGGAGGCTTTGGAATATCATGATATATGGGTTCCTTCATCTCGTTATCTTCCAAAAATGCCTCCATCCTGTCCTTCCAAGCTATGTAATTTGAGTTGACCTCCAGGGCATACTCATGTCTCAAACTGTAGAATGACATACTGTTGACTCTAAAGTATGAACTTTCAAATTTGATTTCACTTACACAACAAACTCAAATTCTCCTCTTCTATAATGTATTTAGCTTTGGTACCATGTAGGTTTTTACTTGTATATTCAACAACTTATGTGATATTCTAAAACATAATCAAATATATACTCTACTCATCAACAAAAACAAAAAATTGATCGATGAAAACACTAAGCAGAAAAGGAAGAATTTCAGTTGCATATAACACAATATTTTTCTGGGGAAAGCAACTACTCAAAACCCTGACTATCTATATTGCATTAACCACAATATCTGAGAAGAAAATACAATGCTTGTTCAACCCAAACAATTCCTACACAAGTACAATCTATCTCTCTGCTTCCTAGTCAAGCCTTGGATGAATAAAATATGCTCTTCTCAACCTTGAGCTCAACCTGCACAAGTATTTCCTATCCTCTACCTGACTAACTGCCTTTAGCCAATATTTAGCCAATTTCCTAGCCTTCCAAGCCCCTACTTCCTTGCGCAATTCCTGAGAGAATTATCCCATATTTATTTGGTAAAATCCTTCACCACAACTCCGCAATCTATCATAGGCCTTCTACTGATTGCATGGACCATCTGTACAACTCAGAAAATTATACAACTGATAATGAACTATCATTGAACTTTGATCTCAAATGGGTCTTCTTCTTAACTAATATGCATGATTTACTTATGTGTGAATCTTCAGTTAACTAGTGGAGCAATGAAGCTGCATTGAAGTTGCTCCTCACTACTAGACCTTCTACTAGTTCCTCCAACTGTTTGAACTAGTTTAACTGACTTGAACTTAGTTAGACCGAGTTAACTAATTACAACTCAAAAGAACTCAACATAAACCCCTATAATTTAGGAATCACTCTACATGAATCTAGATAGACTTCCAACTAGAATTTACTGAGCCAACTACGTCAAATTAACTTAGTTAACTATTACAAGTTGCTATGAGAATAGAATTGCGATTTAATTACCAATTTAATTCAATGAAAAATTAAATTATAATTTCTAGATGCTATTTTAAACATTTCTTGTTGCTATTTTCAACACTCCCTCTCAACAAGAAACAAATTCAACTCTATCCCAATCCAGTACCTTTGGAGTTTTCTGCATGCAAAAATTCTCTCTAGTGTTGTTGCTGCTACAACTTCTAAAACTGAATCAATATGATGCATTTGTCACCAGAGTCTCTGACTGCTACTAGATACTACATTCGCTACTGAAAACTTTGTGTTGCTGCTGACTCTGCATTGTGCCATCTACACTGCTGCCAACTATGCTCTCTGCTCTCCTGTATCTGATTACTACTAGTCTCTGCCTCTGTCACTTTGACATATGAATACATCAACAACTAATGATCTATCCTGCAACTATGTACTATGGGCTCTTGTAGCAAGGTAATAATCCATGAGACAAACCATCTCAATGGACCCAACCCAAATTTCTGCACTCTTGGGACTATTGCTTCACATCACCCCACCTCTCACTTGGAGGTATAGTTACATGTGCTCCCTCTACCCACTTGGCTTGAAATTACCCCGTACTGGAGGTCTATGTTTGAGTGTATGTCTCTACTTAGTCTCCTATCTTCTTCACTAATTGTTTTGAGGCTGCTTCTAAGGCTGCATGTTGAGAGGTTATTCATACTCCCTCTCAACCACCAAGTCTCTAACCTTTTCCTTACTCCTTAAGGCTTTGCATGCATCTTGTACCTCAAGAGTATATAGGTTCTTGACTCACACACTAATCTATTTCACTTTTCCCGTGGCAACATGTCTATGGAAAACCTATACTTTACTAAAAAATCACATCGTAGCAACAGTCTTCCAATACCATGACAAAAACAAGATTCTTGTGTAGTCCTGGAACATACATCACATCTGTGATTCTGAGAGGGGTGTCAGACTCCCTTTGAAAGGTAACTGTACTGATGCCGGTCACGCTATACCTCCCATCATCTCCAAAGTCTATGATCTACTTGAGGTCCGTCCCCTCAAAGTCACTGAAGATATCTCTATTCCCCGTCATATGGAACAAGGCACCACTGTTGAGATACCACATGCTTCCCATTATAATGCTGGCCATGCATGCAATGAGAGTGAAATCAAGTTTGAATTGTGGAGCTTGAGATTCTCCTGTTGTTGCTACTACAGGATCCTTGCTTTCTTTCTTTATGGGAAATTTGTGGCATAGTTCCCGTACTTGTGACAATGAAAACACTTGATGTTCGACAAGTCCTTCTTCTTGCCTCCCTCCTCGCCTTGGGACTTCTTTCCCTTGGCTTTATTTTCTTTGTTGGCTAATGCAAATTCCTCTTCCACTTCTTTGGATGAGATCCCATATCTGGTGTTCCACCGAAACTCTTCCTGTACTACGTCGGACCATAACCACTCCCACTCTAGTATCTTCTCCCTCCCATTAACTAAGTCCTCGTAACTGCGCCTACTATTAGGAAGTCCTAGAAGTGATAGGATCATCAGATCATCTTTGGCAACAATAATCCCGACACTTCCAAGCTCATACCGACATTGGGTGAACTTGGTAAAGTACTTCAGAATAAAGTCGCCCTTCTCCATCTTGATATTTCTGAGTTTGTCCTTCAATGCTAGCTTCCTGTGGTCACTGATATTTTGAAATAGGTTCGTCAATGCCTTCCACATTGAAAATGGAGTTTCCTTACCATGGAGATTCCAAACAATATGATCTCGAATTCCTTCTAGGATAATCCTTCTCGCTTTTGCCACACACTTTCTCCATTCATCCAGATCTTTAGCATCAGATGCTGGAGGCTTCAGAATATCATGATCTATGAATTCCTGCAGCCCATTGTCTTCCAGCACTGCCTCCATCTTGTCCTTCAAATATATGTAATTTGAGCTGCCCTCCAGGGCATACTCAAGTCTCAAACCGTAGAATGACATAATTCCGACTCTGAAGTATGAACCTGCAAATTCAATTTCACTTGCACACCAAACTCGAATTCTTCTCTTCTATAATGTCTTCAGATTTGATACCATGTAGATTTTTACTTGTAGATTAAACAACTTATGTGATATGCTAATACATAAGACAAGAATCTACTCTATTCATCAGTGGAAACAAAAAAATTATCAATGAAAACACTAAGCAGAAAAGGAAGAATTTCGATCGCACATAACACAATATTTTTCTGGGGAAAGAAACTTCTCAAAGTATCGACTATCTATATTGCATTAACCAGAAGATCCAAGAAGAAAATACAATGCTTGTTCAACTCGATAATTCTTGCACAAGTACAATCTATCTCTCTGCTTCCTAGGCAAGCCTTGGATGAATACAATATGCTCTGCTCAATCTTAAGCTCAACTTGCACAAGTATTTCATATCCTCTACTTGACTAACTGCCTTTGGCCAATACTTAGCCAAATTCCTAGCCTTCCATGTCCCTACTTCCTTGTGCAATTCATGAGAGAATTAGACCATATTTAATTGGGAAAATACCTCACCACAACTGCACAATCCATCATAGGCCTTCTACTGATTGCATGCACCACCTTTATAACTTGGAAAATTATACAACTGATAGTACAATGTCTTTGAAATATAATATCAACTAGGTATTCCTCTGAACTGACATGCATGAATTATTTATGAGTGAATCTTTAGTTAAACGGTGGGGCAATGAAGCTGCTCCTCATTACTAGACCTCCTACTAGTTCCTCCAACTTTTTGAACTAGTTTAATTGACTTTAAATCAGTTAGATTGGGTTAATTAATTACAACTAAAAAGAACTCAACGTGGATCCTTAAAATTTAGGAATCACTCTACATGACTCTAGATAGACTTCCATCTCAATTTACTGAGCCAACCAAGTCAAATTAACTTAGTTAACATAACAAGTTTCCATGAGAATAGAATTTCAATTTAATTCCTAATTTAATTCAAGGACAAATTAAATTAGAATTTATAGATTCTATTTTTAACATTTCTTATTGCTATTTTCAACATACATTTCCTTATGATGAGTTTGATCTCTCCCTTTTGATATTTGATGAGACCTGTGAGTTGGTTGGGGAGATGGATTGTGAGAGAGAGAATGAAAAGTACCTCCCTAGATAAGAGGGAGTGTTGCAAAATGTAGCTTCGTTCGATACTTTCATTGGCATACTATTGGAGACAAAATTAATTTTTGTGATGGTTAAGTCAACTTCAAAAGGTTTAGGTTGACTCCTTGGTCAAAAAGTGTCCTTTCAAGGTTCATGACTCTCCACATTGACCATTATAAATAGAGCCACGTTGGAGGTCATTTGAACACACAATAACACATCTAAAACTTGTCTTATCTACTACAATTTCCTCACACATTCAAAAAATTTAGAAGAAGGGAGATTTCTATCCAACATTGACTATCTTTGACCTAGCATTGACTTGCATTGAGGAGGCTTGTTTTGACTACTTGACCAAACTCTGAAGGAGGCCGGATATTCTATTGAACCTCAACTTTGTTGACTTTTCTCTGTGGAATTTTGGCCTTGTTGACTTCGAACTTTTGCTCCTACGTTGACCACATTGGACTTCTGTTGATCGAGCTACTACAATGTTGCACTTTGACTAGACTTTGGATGAACTTTGACTCATAGTTTTTATAGTGACAAAATAAATGATATTATTAATTTGTTGACTAAATATTTTGTATTGTCACAAGTTGACATTTGAATGGTTATTATTGGAAAAATTTAATTAAATTACTGGTGTCTATTATCTTATTCTCTACTATGATCTCTTCTGCTCATTGTTTATGGTTGTGATTTTTCTAATTTAATTTCTTGATGATTAATATGCTCTAAATGTTATATTGAATGTTATGAAGAAGATCATAATATCATTGCAAGTAGTTAGCGAATCTGAATTTTTTTTCTCTAGTTCTACATTCACTAGAAAACAACAATATGAATTAGTGAGGGGGTTATGAGAATGAAACTTTTAATTAGTTTCTAGAAAACCACACCAAAGACTCTCGTGACAAAAATATAAATTCAAAAATGTTGTATTACCTTTCCCACTAACCCATAGTTCATTGAACGAAGAGTTGGTAGCTAAATGACCATCTCCCACAATTATGGGAGTTGGGCGGTGATTGGGAATCTCCCTCATAGTTCAATAGGAAATATGTGTAAGTATCCATTTCAAATTTTGGGGGTTGATCCATGAGTGGTATGGGGAAATGAGAAAATTATTGTGGAACAATCATTCACAAATTGATTTAGCATACAAAGTGAGAAGAAGGGCACACAAGGGCCTATAGAAGTAAATTAATGCTCCCATCTTGAGTAGAATGGTTTTTGTAGCATTTTGGATGTCTAGAACCTGATTTGGATGGTCAAATACAACCAAAAAGGTGCCAATTCGAAATTGGATCATTATTGGTGTTTTTTGGGCATACCAAGACTGAATTTGGCTTCCAAAGTCACTGCAAAGAAGATTTGGAACCTAGTTGAGTTGATGAGGTTGTGATTTAATTTGTTTCTGGTGAGCATAGCAAGCAAGAGGAAAGAAAATTCATAAGGGATTGTAAAGCAATGAAGGGATTTCCTTATTTTCTTTTCTATCCAATTAAGAAGCTTATGGAGATCATGGAAGCCCCAAGATTTGCATGGAATATGATTTACTTAGTTGTATATGACTATGAAGGAGAATTATCTTCACGCATCTAATTTTATAAGTTTTGATAGTTAGAATTATGGGTTCATGGCCTAGTAAAGAGATGGCCAATTGTAGAGAGTGCATGTGCAACTAAGTATATGGTTGGGTGGAAAAGCATCATTACTAGATAAGTTGGACGCAATCCATAAGAGTCGTAAGAGTCTCAATAGGTCAAGAATTCAATACTATGGCCTCCTTTCATTGACATATTAACCACTTATTATTTCAAACTATAGCCAATAGTGCACATAACTTCCAAAAGTGAGGACAATGACCCAATTGAAGAAATCTAGTAGTCATCAATATTTAAGTAGAAAAAAGAACATAATCAATGAATTATACAAACCGTTGTATCCACCCATACAATAGTGTGGTAATTAATGCTTAGGAATACATTGAATTCCACCCACTAGTATGCCACACACACACACACACACACATAATAAGTTCCAATAAGCATTTCAATAGGGGGTGAGCCCTCTATATCCCCCATCGAGGAGAAATATGGTAGGGGGAACAAAATGGAAGAAGTAGGTAAGTAAAGCGAGCCTTTAGTAGTTTAGTAGGGTGGGTAGTACTCGATTCATCTAGGCCCCCTTCTTAGAAACTCCTTTTCCCTAGTCGTGTTAGTTGCCTTTAGTCTCATGTTATGTGTTTCTTCCTTCTTTGTGATCTCGACCTTTTCTCTAGTCCTTTTCTCCTAGGCTTAATGTCTACCTCTAATCTTCATCACCATTCATCCATTGGTATGGCACATCATTCATCTTCTTATGCTTATATATTTTATCATAATGTGCTACTAAATGATGATTCGGTAAACTTTGTAATTAAGAGTGAAAACTGGGTAAAAGGTAAATTGTATGAAGTATTGATTCACCCCCTCTCTCACTATTTCTAGCAACATTCACATCAGTTTTTTCCTTGATCATGTTTATGCCTTTATATATACTAATGTTTCTACCTCATTATTATTGGTGATGCTTCGTAGCCAAGAAAAATTCACCTCCATTTGTCCCTTGAGATAAATAATAATCACCCCAATCTACCATTTCCACTTTTTAAATTTTTCTTTAAATGTGGTTCATTCTATAATTTCATATATTTTTAAAAAGAAATTATATTTTATAATTTGTGTTTTTTTTTTTTCTTTTTTATTTTTGTGAATTAAAGTTATATTAACTCAAAATTTCAAAATACATCATAAGAAACAACATAATTCATCCAATGTTTACAATATTTAGTCTTAGGTTTGATCGAAGGGAAATTGGTCATTCTGATTAATGAACTACGAGAAGAAGGTGGGTCTGAGCTGCAAGAGGGAGGAGAGGAAAGAGATAGTTACTGAGACTCTCATGCCCTATTAGGCATGTTGGAGTGATTTTATTTTCCCTACTACCAATGGGTTTAATTCAATGTATTCCTAGGCATGAAGTACCACACTATTGTATGGGTGGAGAGAATGGTTTGTATAATTCATTGACTATGATCTTTTTTCTACATAAAGATTGATGACTACCATGTTTCTTAAATCCGGTCCTTGTCCTCACTTTTGGATGTTATGTGCACTATTGGCTATAGTTTGAAATGATAAGTGGTTAATATGTCAATGGAAGGAAGGCATAGTATGGAAATATTGACCTAATAAGACTCTTATGACTGCTGATGGGAAATGTGCACTCCATTCTTCTTTATTCCATCTCTTTGCATGATTGGTAAATGTGATTTTATTTTAGAGATTAAAATTCCTCAAATGAGTGAAGAAGACTTGTTTAATCATTTCTTCCTAAATTCCCATTTCTAATATTGCATACCATAGTTTTGAGTTGTAGCAACTAAGTTTCAAGGTTCTTAAGAAGTTGGCCCAACCTCTATTTCTTAACAACCCATTTGGGTCTATTCTCAAAATTTGATACCTCGTATGTATCCACAACTAAGAGAAATAGTCTCCATGGCCATTACAAGTGATAGATACTTTATCTTAGATAAATAAAATGGGAAATTACCTAATTATTTACAAGGAAATCCCATAGTCTCTCCATGTGATCCATGTGGATGTCCATGGCCACCCACCTATTTCACTTGGATCCTCACCATTGTTTATTTTCAGTTTCCTTAATTGTAGCACAACTTACTATTTTTAGTGGTTTTTTGGGTCCTAAATTTGTGGCTCTGTTTTGAGGGCCTAGAAGACATTTTT
Source organism: Pinus taeda (assembly GCA_000404065.3). Lineage (NCBI taxonomy): Eukaryota > Viridiplantae > Streptophyta > Pinopsida > Pinales > Pinaceae > Pinus > Pinus taeda. The sequence continues at coordinate 89,005 of APFE031571046.1, forward strand.
TGGGAAAACAAAGAGATCGAAAAATTGAAAAATCGGTCTGCCAATTTTTGTTTTGTCTCCTCTTGGAGATATTTGAAATGAGGTGTTATGATAGTCAAACGGAGATCGCATGCCAATGTTACGACCCTGATAAGTTGATGTTCCAACTAACCCCAACGGGGCGCACACACTTTTCACACTTCATCTTCTAGGGTTAGGTTTTGGGATGTTTAGGGCTTCCCATTGTTTCTTAATGATAAAAAGTCCATAAAGCCTCATGGTAACATATTTCAGAATATATGTGGCCACCACATCTCTTCTCAGAGATGATCTACCATCGCTTAAACTAGTTTATTTCCATTCTACATGTAAACAATTATTAGTACTTTGTTATTAATGAATTGAAGTTTTATGTTTAAATCTGTATTTCATTTCATTCCTTCATAAACCCAAATCAGTGGTATCAGAGTAGTCTGCTCTTTCTCTGTTGTTCTGTGTATGTCCCCAATGAGGTCGGGGTATAAGGAGTTAGGGCTCAAACTGGTTGAACCTTTGCAAGACTGACCTCACCGACCCCAACGATCTCTCATGGTGGATTAAAATAAAGAAGAGGGAGAAGGAATCCTTTCAAAATATTGCTCGAAGATGCCATCCAATGACAAAGCAACATGATGATGTACAACTTTTCCCATATCCTTCGGTGGATGTCCACCAACGATGCATCTTCGTCCATCACTCACTTTGAAGGCGCCACCCCCTTCAAGGTACAAGTGAACTTTGATTTCCCTATATTCAAAGGTTAAATAGATGAAAATGTTGTAGATAAATGGTTGAATCTATTGTAAGGTTATTTTTCAGTCCATAATTTCTTTGATAGGGAGAAGATTAATTTTGCACTACTCAAGGTTGCCCCTCATGTCAAGGACTGGTGGGAATCTTACTGTGAGAAAAGGGCTGATGAACCTGTTATCACTCAGGTTGTCCCTAAGCTCCTGAAGGGATACGGTCGAGGTAACCACAAACCAATCTTTGGATTGCAGGTTCTAGCCCACCTGTAATCAGAGAGGGCTCTCTCTTAATGATTTAGCTTTGTTGATGATGATTTTAGGCTAGTTATTGGATTCGGGGGTTTTGATTTTTTTGTTTGGATGGAATTTGGATGGAAGGAAATTGCATTGGAGCAGAGAGGCAAGGGATCAGGTGATAAGTTCAAACCATTGGGCATGGAGTCATGTATTAAGGCTTGCTGTTGCGTTTTCTTGGTCACAAGAGGATTATGGAGCGGGATAGCTACACATGAAACAATACCAATTTTCTGAAAAGATGGGATGAAAGTCAGAGATGAAAGGCAATTAAGAATCTTCCATCAACTAACAGGGAAGAGAGGTGAATGAATGGTTATCTAGGAGCATTTAAGAATTCCTAAACTAACATTCATATATGAAAGAAACAGTGTAAACAAGATCATTTAAGTATGCATGTTCATAACCATTCCAGATGAAAACATGAAGAAATTGCAGAAATTGAGCCCAGGGTCCAGCCAAGCAAATCCTAAACTATTCTTCTTTTCTGCAATTTAGATGGTGGATTGATGAAAAAAAACAAACATGGAAAACAAAACAGAGTTAAGGAAACACTTATTGAACCATGTAGAAGCACACGAATTCCATAGTCACTCCTCGACCAATTAAACACAGCAGACACTTTCAGAATCCATGCATTTCAGCAGTCTTTGATTATAGAAAATATCACATTTACAGTGCGAGTCTCTGCTCGAGCAAAATATCAAAACCAACAAATATCAAACGACCAACCAACCAACCCCTACTCCATTTTTCAGGGTCGTATATATAAGCAAAATATCTAAAGTTATTTATTACAACCGACCTAAACAGGTCCGCAGGAAGAAAACTTTCTAAACCTAACTTATGCTGGAATTAAATGCAAGTAAATCTGCTTTGGGCTGCGCCAGAGGCAGCTGGAACAAAATGAGTTAATATGGTGTCTTTGATGGCCTGGTGTAGTGCTTCTGTCATAACTGCATTTTGAGTTTTGGTCCATTGATCTCATGTGAGTTTTAATGTGTAGTCATTGTGATGATGAGCGCTGAGTGGTTCATTAACTGCTCCTTGACTTTTGAGGATTTCTTTTAATGTTCTATTCACCTCGAGCCCTGAGAAGATCTTCTCTGATACACTTCGCCGCAACACTAATACTCTTTGATGTGGATTTTAGCTCCGCATTTGCTCTGATACTCATTAATGCCTGAACCGGGTCTCTCTCTGTCTTCCGCTACTATCCAAACTGCAAAATCGGGCCTTTTCGGCCCTAAATTGGCCGAGGAATCAAAAGATTCCCTAAAGATTCTCCAATATGGCCTATTTCCTGTAGCGATGTGTGATTAGCGCTAGGCATCGAAAACTGCCTCAGAATTTGAATCCGAGCCTCCTAAGATGCTTTTTCGCACTTGTGCTCCTTTCTTTGGCGGGTGACGTCAGCATGACGTTAGCAGCAGCTCCTGGTACGGTGGATGACGTCAGCAGGTGACGTGGCAGGATGACGTGGTAGGGTGTTGGATGGTGCAGTGCCTTATGTATTTTTGCGATGCGATAGTAATAGCCAAAATGCTGCGAATTTGCGATGAATTTGTAGTGAAGCGAGTTTTTAATGATAAATCCTATTTAAAACAAAACATGTGGATAAATGGAGGCATGCGGTGAGGAAGTGTTTGCGAAGCGATATTCTCTCTTTGTAGCGGCAACATCGCATCGGAGCAAAGGAAGTGGTGTGCATTTCGGGCGCATGACCCTTGCGGTCGCCGATCGCCGACTAGCGATATCACATCGGCTAATGGGGGAGGGGCGTATATATTTGGTATATGGTATTTGCGATACGCCGATTGCGAAATTTCATCGGCGGAACATCCATCGGGAAGAAACAACAACGATCCATAATACCCTTGTGACCTCCGATTGCGATAATCGCGTCGGAGGGGGTCCACCGGGATCGGAAGAATGTTAAGGCGATCGACAAGGATTGTTTGTGATCGGAGGAGGGGAATATATGGTTCTGAAGATTATTTGTGGCCTCGGAAGGGGTTCGATAACCTTAAGAGAAAGAATTACATGCTTTGGAAGGAGTCCACTGTATTGGAAGATGGTTTTGAGGGGGGAAGATGAGGGTTCTTGCTATGTTTCAGACAAACTTAGCAATTCCCAAGTGTACTTATGGTTATTTTTCAACCAAAGGGAGGGGATAAATATATAAGGGAGTTATTAACATAGTTAAAAATAGGGGATGAGGAGATGGATAGGGAGCTATATAGTAAGGTTAGCGGTTAATATGACTAGTGATAAGAAAGCGCTAAGTATGTGAATCTTAGGCTTTTTAAAGGAAGTAATGCTTCGTAAAGGAAGTATGAATATTGCTCGAGTAAAGCAGATCTTTACCAGGGTGAATTGTTATGAGAATGATGAAAAGGAGAGTTATCAAGCAGGTCTTGACCTCTCTAGGGGGAGTTAGTAAATGATTTAGGGGAGAGAAGAAGGGGAAGTTAGACATGCCTCGCTTGAAGTCCTTCAAAATGAGAACTGCCTTGCTATACTGATCGAATGGATATAACTTTTGAAAACACAAAACTGATCATAATCAATGATTCTGCATCTGCAACCACAAAGCTACCTACCCAGCCTACTTACCTAACATTATTTCTTCTTTTTGGTTTGGGTGCACTTGGCATTGCAAATCCAGCTTTTCAACTTTTTCTTTTCATGTCTTCCTATCTACATCTACACTTATTTCTTCCAAGGGCCCAGATTAAGCAGTTGGGCTCCTTTGATTCTCTACCTATCTAAGAATCTGCCAAGATTAAGCTGTTTGGACAAATTATTCATTCTCTATATTCTAAAACAAGAAATTGAAACCTAGGGAGACCAAGATTAAGTTGTTTGGACTTCCCTTCAGCTGAAAATTGTTCAAAAATGAAATAACTCTTCAAAATTGGAATGCAGAAGTTGAGCTTTGATTAGCATGATTAGCATTCTTTCATGGCCTCTTTCTTTGGTGTCTGTGAGAAAATATGGAGCATTGAAACATGCAAAGTATGACATATTTGGCCTGTAAAAACGTCAATCATGAAATGTGAGTAACCTGCTGCAGCAGGAGGCTAACAGAACCCTCTCTGTATATAGCTTCCCCTCTTGGAACTATTTTTGAGACGCTGTCAAGGAACAATATTACCCTGTTTTTCATACTCTATGCACAAAGTTGGGTATCAAAGACTCCGAGTGACATCTAATGCTAAAGTACTATGGCCATCTACACAAATAAATTTAGGAAGAAATGTATTTCTTGGACATATCCTCTCTTGGTTCAACATAATGATATGATTCCACGATTGAACAAAAAAAAAGAAAAAAAAGAGGCGTGACTTTGGATCTGCAAATCAGAAGTAGGGCAAGAGTGCCCCCAAACTGCAAAACAAAGGACAAAGCCAAGGTGGGGTGACCCAAGACAACTTGTCAAATTCAAAAGCAAAGAAGAACACCCCAAATATAGAGAAGGACACAAGAAAGTGGTGTGAGTTCTATAAGAGCCACACTCACAACACCAATGAGTGTCGAGCCAAGCAGTCATTGGTGGACGAAATGAAGGCTTCAAATTCAGATGCGTGTTCCGACTATGAGTTAGAACTCAACAAGGGGAATGATAAATTGAAGTAGATTATTGATGCAAAGGCTATCGCCACCATTTCCACTACCAAGATCCATAAGATTGTGCCCAAAGATCTAGAGGTGGGCGAGCACCTCTTCCACTTGAAAATGTGGGTGAAGGGTTCTTCGCTGCAATTCATTATCGTCAACGAGAGCCAAAAGAACCTCATTTCAGTAGAGGTCGTTAAGCGCCTAGGCCTATCAAACACACCACACCTACAACTGTACACCATCAGGTGGCTTTAGTGAGGACGATATCTCTGCGTTAGCCAATAGTGTTTCCTTCCTTACAACATCAAGCCCTTCACATATGAGGCACTGTGTGATGTTTCTCCTCTTGAAGTTTTTGATGTATTATTAGGCCAACCATACTTGTGGAAGCGTCATGATGTGTATGAGTCTAGGCCTCATACTATTATTATTACTTTGGGAAATAAGTTATACAAGATACTAGAGGTAGCTCCACCTACTGCCATCTCTTTGATCTCTGCTAAGCAATGTGGTAAATAATCTCCCAGGATGGGAAATTTGTTTTCTTTTTGATTCAATGTCAAAGAAAGGGAAGATTGTGCCCACATCCATGGCCCCTAGGAAGGGTTCCTTCATGCAACAAAATCAAGTGGATAAGGTTGTGGAAGAATATTTAAGGATATCTTCTCCTCACCCATAAGGGTACCCTTGAGCTGTCAGGTCAAGCATTCGATCGATCTAACTCCTAGAACACCCCTACCCAATAGGCCTATATACCACTGCTCCATTTCGGAAAATAAAGAGATCAAACGATAAATCCAAGAGTTACTGCAAAAAGGGCACATCCAACCAAGTTCCTCACCCTATGGGAGACTGATTGTTATGTAAAGAAGAAGGATGGGACCTGGAGGCTATGCATTGATTATCAGGCACTAAACAAAATCACTATCAGGAATAGGTATCTAATCCCACATATTGATGACCTTTTGGACCAGCTCAAGGGGACCAAGTATTTCAGCAAGATCGATCTAAAGTCTAGCTATCACCAGGTTTTAATAGATCCAACAAATGTATGGAATACCATCTTCAAATCCAAGGAAGGCATTTTTGAATGGTTGGTCATGCCCTTCAGGTTGAAAAATTCCCTTGCTAATTTATTGAGGCTGATGGATGAAATCTTGCGGCACTTCACCAACTCGTTTGTGTTTTTTATCTGGATGACATCCTCACCTTCAACAATATTTGGGAAGATAATTTGCAACACATTCGATAGGTCCTTCGAACCCTACGACAACACAAACTATGTGCCAACTTGGAGAAATGCACCTTTGGCATGAGCCAGGTCCAACATCTGGGTTACATCACAAATGATAAAGGCATGCATGTGGATCTTTCTAAGATCCAATTCATTCGGGATTGGATAGCCCTGACCACTCTAATAGAGCTTCAAAGGTTTTTGGGCCTCGCACATTTTTATCAGAGGTTCATGTTGGGATTCTCCCATATCACTTTTCCTTTAAGTCAAATTACCAAGGGCGGAGAGAGAAAATTTTTATTGGTTTGAGTTCCAATAGAAGGAATTCGTTGAGCGAAAGCACTGCCTCTACTCTGCACCTGTACTCACATTTCTAGACTTGCAACAATGATTTAAAATTAATACAGGCACCTCTAATTATGCTATTGGTGAAGTCCTCACCCAGGACATGCATCCAATGGCCTATCATAGTGAGACGCTTTCCAATACAGTTCTAAAGTACCTCATATATGATAAAGAGATGTAATCTATAGTGAAAGCTTGCCGAAATTGGAAACATTACATTCTAGTGAAGGAGAGGGTCATCCACACCGATCACCAACCTATTTAGTTTATATAGACACAAGGGAAGTTGCAGAATTATCACCATCAAAAGTGGTCTACATATATGCAACAATTCCACTTGAATATTAAATAAAAAGGGCAACACCAATCATGTTGCAGATTTCCTCAACCGCTCCCTAGTTGCAGCACTAACTACTATTCTCAACTCTTGTGGCCATGAGGCCCCTGGATGGACACAACTGTACAAAAATGATCCATATTTTTCCACCACATACCAAATTATAGTGGATGGAAAGCAAGTTCCTAATTTCCACCTCTAGGTTGCATTATTATTCTACCTGGTCCACCTTTGTGTTCCTTCAAGTGACGTTTCAATCTTATTTGGGAGGCACACTACAGTTGGGTCATAGGACACTTTGGTGTGGGGAAAAATGTGTTTGTACTAAAAAAGTACTTTTATTGGCCAAAACTCTGATAGGATGTTGGAAAATATATCATATCCTTCACTACCCATGCCATTCTGTTATGCTCTTGTTCTGCGAGAAATTCAAGAATACCAGATATGCAAAGAAATACAACCGAAACACATAATAAAATGAGAAAAAACAACAAGTATTTTACTATTTAGAGATAGATGCAATTTTCACTTGCCTCCTCGAGCAGGCAACCTCCAGCAGAGCAGAGCTCAATTACAAATAAGACTCGATGATCTTTCCCTTCTAACTATGACTATTTATAGCTAAATGACCTCCAACAACCTAACGACTAGTGGTCCTTTGCATAACATGGGTTAACTACTTTATTTATTAATTATGGTCCATTTGCAATTAACTATGTTCCCTTTCTTAAATGTGAGTCAACCACTTACAGTTAATTAATATGGGCTTTATTGACTCTTTAACTAACTATGACTATGACTCGGCCCCATTGGGTTTATTACATAGATAAAGGGGTTAGGGTTGGACCCTAACATGCCCTCCCTCATCAAAAGCAACCTTGTCCTCAAGGTTGAAGTTGTAGAAACTACTGAAGAATAGTGGCCAGTTCCCAGGTCACATCTTTTGGAGAGGTGTCTTTCCACTTGACAAGGAATTCCTTGATTGTGTGACCGCGCTGATGTCTTTCATGAGTATCGAGGACCTGTTCTAGTTGGAGCTAGAGTGAAACTTCCTCCTCCAATTCGGGTAGACTGGTTTGAATTCTGCAATTGTTCCCCACCACTTTCGTGAGACATGATACATGGAAGACTGGATGTATTTTTGAAGTTGGTGGCAAGGCCAACTTGTAGGCTACTGCTCCAATGCACTGAAGTATTTGATAAGGTCCATAGAATTTTGGAGCTAGTTTTTGGCAACCCTTTTATTTGAGCGATGTTTTCCTATATGGTTATAGCCACAGGAATACCTGATCCCCTTCTTGAAATGTGCGGTCTGAACGATGTTGGTCTACCTATTTCTTCATTCAATTCTGAGCTTGATGGATATTATCTTTGAGAAGAGCTAGCATGGTGGCACGGTTCTGTAGGAGTTGATCAACTGCTTGCACCTTAGAACATCCAGGGATATAAGAAATAGGTGAAGGTGGGAGTTGGCCATGCACTGGTTCATACGGAGTCATCTTGGTGGCTTCATGATAGTTAGTATTATACCACCATTCAGCTAAAGGTAGCCACTATACCCATTGATGCTGCTTTTTTGAAGTGAAGCACCTTAGATATGTCTCCAAACATTTGTTGACTGCCTCTGTTTGACCATCAGTTTGGGGATGATAGGCAGTACTTAGTTGGAGATGGGTGCCTTGTAGCTTGAAAATTTCGTTCCAAAATTTACTGGTGAAAGTCGGGTCATGATCAGACACAATGGAAGTTGGCATGCCATGCAGTTTGAAGATCTGGTCCATGAAAGCTTTAGCCACTAAAGTGGGGGTGAATGGGAAGGGTAGAGTGCAAAAATGAGCATATTTAGAAAGTATGTCCACAACCACCATGATGATGTATTTGCTACATGACTTTGGAAGACCAGTAATGAAATCCATGGAAACATTCATCCAGACAGAGGTAGGGAGTGGTAATGGTTGTAAGGTTACTGGTAACCTGATTGTTTCTTCTCTGTGGCATTTACATACATCACATTTAGCTACAAAAGTAAGAATGTCATTTTTCATGCCAGTCCAAAAGAAATAACGACGAGTGCAATCATAAGTCTTCTAAAAGCCTGAATTCCTTACAGTGGGAGATGAGTGCAATTCTTCCAAAATGTGGGTTTTGAGGGTGGATGTTGGTGATATACCTACTCGACCCTTGTAGTGAAGAATATCATCCTTCCAAGAGTAGCCGAATGAGGAATTAGGATATGCTCTCAAGTTATTAATAAGTTGGGAGAGAGAGGCGTGTGAAAACCATTCCTTGCGAGCTTCTTCAATCCAATTTGGTATGGGAAGAGAGATAGATAACAGAGTGAATTAATCGTCAAATTGGCGTGATAAAGCATCAACTACGACATTGTCACGCCCTTTCTTGTAAATGATCTCATAATCGTATCCCAACATTTTTTCCAGCCATTTATTTCGTCGTGGCGAGGATAGACAGTGCTCCAAATATTTTTTGAGGCTTTGATAGTCTGTGCAGATTTGGAAATGTCGCCCCAATAAGTATGGTCGCCAGGTATCTAATGCATGTAAGATGGCCATCATCTCTTTTTGATAGTTAGATTGACTTAGATGTTTCCCACTCAATTTTTGTCTAGTGAAAGCCAAGGGTCGACCTTCCTGCATTAATACAACACCAATACCAGTACCAAAAGCATCACATTCAATCACAAAAGATTTGGTGAAGTTCGATAGTGCCAAGATTGGAGTGGAACGCGTGGCCTGTTTGAGAGCCACAAACACCCGTTGTGATGCATTAGTCTAGAGTAATGATTTTTTCTTGAGAATGTTAGTGAGGGGTCTAGCAATGCGACCATAACTGTGGGTAAATTTGTGATAGTAGCCAGTGAGACCCAAGAATCCCCTCAAACTCTTCAAGTTTTTTGGCTGGGGCCAATATTGCAGTGCCTATATCTTTTTGGGATCAACCTTGACACCTTGACGACCCACAATGTGTCCCGAATACTTGACTTCTTCCACCACAAAACAACACTTGGACAATTTCACACATAATTTGTGATTCCAGAACAATTGCAAGATCAGGTCTACATGTTGAATATGTTTTTCCTAGGTTAGGCTATAGATGAGAATGTCATCAAAGAAGAGGAGGACAAATTTTCAGAGATATGGTTTCAGCAAGTGATTCATGAGGCTTTGAAACGTAGATGGAGCATTGCAGAGACCAAATGGCATGACCAAGAATTCATAATGGTTTTCATGAGTTCGAAAAGAAGCCTTGGGAATGTCTACTTCTTTCATGCATATTTGGTGATAGCCAGAGTGAAGATATAGATTGGTAAAGAATTGATCACCATGTAGTTCATCAAGAAGATTATCAAAAACTAGAATAGGGAATTTGTCTTTGACAGTGAGCTTGTTGAGGGCCCAAAATTCTGGACACATGCACCATTTTCCATATTTCTTTAGCACCATGACCACTGGTGATGAATAAGGACTGATGCTATGACAAATAACACCGGCTTCAAGGAGTTCCTTGATGATTTTTTCAATTTCATTCTTTTGGGTGAAAGGATATTGATATGGGCACACATTAGGTGGTTGGTCCCCAGGGACCAAAGGGATGCTATGATCATGTTCACCTCTAGAGGGTGGAAGATCTTTAGTTTTGTCAAATACATGCTAGTGGCAGTCTAAGACCTGTTGCATCTCAGGATGAATATGAAGAGTAGTGGATTCAATGGCCTGGATGGCATTAAACTGGGCGTTGACTCCATGATGGCCATTTTTCAACAACTTTTCCATTCTATGTGAGCTGATGATAGTAGGAGCACCTGCCTGGAGTCCACGTAGTGTATGAATGTGGTCATTTTGCTTAAAGATCATATATAACTCCTGGAAATCCATTGTGATCGAGCCCAGTGTGCGAAGTTCAACACCCAACACAATGTCACAACCACCCATATTAAGCAAACATGTGGGTCTTTAGGTGGTAGTCTCCCATCTAAAGTTTAATATTTTTGCAGTGGCTTTCACATTTCATTGTTCCCCCATCAATGATAAGGACTTGGAAATTAGATTTCCATTACAAAACAATGAACAAATTCAGCGACTCACTTATGGATAAAGTTATGAGTGTTGCCACTATCAATCAATACCAGTACGGGGCGATGTTTAAGAAAGCCTTTGATTTTGAGAGTTTGGGGTGCATAAATGCCCACCAAAGCATGTAGCGAGATAATTGATTCATCTGGCGCAGCTGTGAGATCATTTTGATGCTGGATTTCCTCAACGTAGTCTTCTGTCCCCCAAGGGATGTGGCTTCCTCAAATGGGATGTTATCATTAACATCAATTTGAAAGAATTTTGGTTCCTTACATTTATGCCTCAAGGAGTATTTGCCATCACAATAGTAGGACAATCCTTGTTTTCTTCTTTCAGCCATTTTTGTTGGAGACACCTTTTGAACCTTAAGTGTTTGGGTAGGGCCTTGAGCCTAGGTGGGACGCCCCTTGGCTACGGAATTTGGACGAGTAGACTGGGCATCTAAGGCAACTTCCACCTCGACAACCTTTTTGCAAGTATTCATTTATGTAGGTGGGTGGTGCATCTGGACATGTGATTGGATGGCTTCTTTGAGACCACTGATGAAACACTCTAAGTAGAATTCATCTCCTAGACCTTTCATTCTAATGGCCAATGTCTCAAAGGCTACAATGTAGTCTTTTACTTTTCCTGTCTGTCGGAGCTTAGTGAGATGGCCCAAAAAATTAGATTCTCTATCAAAGTAGTCACAAAGGGCTTTTGAGAACATGGGCCAAGTTATGTTCCTAGGATAACATTTCAGATGCCACTTCCACCATTGCCATCTCTCTTGGTCCAAGTAAAGGGCTCCCACACGCAGTTTAGTTTGATCATTGTAGATATCATTAAGGGTGAAATATTGTTCCATTTGTGCTACCCATACTATCAGAATAGAGCCATCTAATTTATACATGTCCAGCTTGGGTGGTCGAGGGTGGGAATGTTGGCGATTTCCATGGAAGTGAATATGATGGCTAGATTCTCCTTCGAGGTGTTAAAAAATACTATGCTCTTCTTGTTGAGACCTAGGCATCCTATTGGTGAATAGTGCGAGCGCTTTTGCAATGTTGTCTAGTTGTTCCTTGAGCTCATCCAACCTTGTTTCAAGGCACTTGATCTTCTCATTGGCCATGACTTGAGCTCTGGTTTCTACCATATGTAGATCTCAATCACTTGAAGTCACTTCGAAATTTTTTTGGATCGCTAGAAAATTGAGGTTGACAAGTGAATGGTACCACTGCTCAACTTGTCATCCTGAATATGATGGGCTAAGTCTCTTGTATGCGTCCCGAAAAGGACTCATATTTTTTTTTAATACTTCGGAAGGAGTTTTACTCCTTGCGGATCAATACTGCAGTGGCCAAATTCCAGAAAACTTGATCCTGCGTAATGTCCTGGGAAAATTTGGCCCAGACTATAGCAATAGAAAGCCTCACTGCGCAAAGAGTTAGATATGCCTACAAAACCCCAACTGCTGAATGTGAGTTGCAATCCGATGGCAGAACCCGAACTATTGGATCTGATTGGTCCGACAGTAGTAGAACCCCAATTGCTAGATCTGAACTGTACTGCAGCGGTAGAACCCCAGCTGTTGGATTTGATTTGGAAGATAAGATAATGGACGATCTTTAGAGAGTAGAGGGAACTATAGTCACAAAGGAGTGTCAGGTGCTACAGATCACAATATACATAAGGGTCCAACAATAGTACTCGACCCAATATCTCAGGGTGCTAACTAAGAAGGATCAACTATACCCTTAGCTATAATACCTGACTACCCTATCATATGCGCGAGTAATCTCCCCGAGTGATGTTCTTAGTGTACTGTAGCAGCAAGATGACCAACAACTTATCTAAGGCGGGGTTTCAGGTGATCTTGGGGTGCTTTTGATATACCCAAACGGTATGTGGAAGTGCAGTCCGTGCGCGGTTCTGTCTAATGCACTACTACTTGAAGGGGTACCCACAAGGGTTACAAGGGAGTCCAACAAGCGTGACCACCTCTTGTATTTCCTGTGTGCATGCCTCCCTAAATATGCAGGTTTATGTGCTCAACGACAAATCCCGTGGTTTAAATACGCTAGAACACGTCTCTAGCCTAAAAGAAAAATTCTGCGAAAATTAGAGGTACAACTGGCCCTGGAAAGTTCTCTGATACCACTTGTTATGCTCTTGACCTGCGAGAAATTATAGAATACCAGATATACAAAGAAATACAACCCAAAACATAGAATAAAATGAGAAAAAACAACAAGTATTTTATTATTCAGAGATAGATGCAATGTTCACTTGCCTCTTTGATGGGGCAACCTCCAGCAGAGTAGAGCTCGATTACAAATAAGAATCAATGATATTTCCCTTCTAACTACGACTATTTATAGCTAATGACCTCCAAAAAAATAAATATTAGTGGTACTTTGCGTAACATGGGTTAACCACTTTATTTATTAATTATGGACTGTTTGCAACTAACTGTGGTCCCTTTATTAAATGCGGGCCAACCACTTACAATTATTAATACGGGCTTTATTGACTCTTTAACTGAAGTCCATCAGAAGCTCAAATCACTCTGATATCCACCTTACACCATCACCAAGGTTCTAGGAGACAATGCTTTTAAGCCCAACCTTCCCCCATTCCTTGGCATGTACCCAGTGTTCAATGTGGACCTCCTTCGACCATACTTTCCACCAATACTGGATACATTAGACATTACAAAACAACTCACACCAACATAGTTAAACCCATACTGCATGGAACAATCCACAACTGATCAAATCATGGACATGCAGATTAAGAATAGTCAAAATCAAAATATCCAACTGTATCGGGTTATCAAGGTTGAACAACTCCCGCACCAAGGCAAGTGGTTCACCAGGGACCAAGTTTAGCATAAGTTTCCCCATCTCATGGAGGCACTGAATGCAATGGGGACCATTGCTTCTTAAGGGGGGAGGATTGATCCAGGAAGATATTGATGGCCACCCACTTATTCCTCTTGGACCCCCACTGTTGTTTCTTTTTTAGTTTCCTTAATTGTAGCGCAACTTACTATTTTTGGAAATGTTTCGGGTCTTAAACTTCTGGAGCCATTTTGAATTCCTAAAAGATGTTTTTTTTTTTGGGAAAACAGAGAGATTGGAAAAGTGTAAGACTAATATACCAATATGTTTCCAACCTCTTCTTGGAGATCTTCGAAATGAGGTATTATGATAGTCAAACGAAGATCGTATGCCAAAGTTACAACCCTGGGAAGTTGATGTTCCAACTAACCCCAACAAGGCCCACAAGCTTTTGGCGCTTCATCTCCTAGGGTTAGTTTTTTGGATGTTTAGGGTTTCCCATTGTTTCTTAATGATAAAAAGGCCACCAATCCTCATGGTAACATAATTCAGAAGGCATGTAGCCGCCACATTTCTTCTCAGAGATAAACTACCATCGCTTGAGCTAATTTATTTCCATTCAGCATGTAAACAATTTTCAGTACTTTGGTATTAATGAATTGAAGTTCTGTTTTTTTTTTTTATATCTCTATGTTTCTATTTATATTTTGTTTCATTTCGTTCATTCATAAAATTCCAGATCACCATGGCCATTAAGAGTGGAATCTCGTCACATTACTTTATCCTATATAAATAAAAAGGGAAATTACCTAATTTCTTATAAGGAGATACCATCATCTCATTGCAGAGTGTACTTATAGATGGGAACACTTCAATGCATATAATCATGGTTGGTCATTTCCCACAAATCAAAATGACAAGTTTCCATGCCAAGGAATAAGGGAAGACTTCATTGAGAGTATTTAGGCATGGAATATCATTATGACAAGTTTTAAATGGGCACCAATAGAAATTTTGGTTGAATTGGGTTCATGTATATATTATAAAATATCCCCTTAGAATATTTTGACATTCAATGTTTTGGCTAGGAAAATTTGTATCAATCATTTAGACGTATTCCATTGTGTTAGAAATTGGGCCAAGGTTGTATCCCCCATCAACATTTGTACTGAAATTTATAAGTATCAGTGTTTGGACCAAAAGGTATAACCATCATGGTTTCAATGAAAAAGTATACCCATTAGGGTTGGTTTAAAGACATATGATTTAGTGAATTGGGGTAACAAATCCCTCACTTATTGGCATCTTACTATAGAAATCAACTTATTGACATTTTGACTAACATTCTCAACCCTTGCATAGAACCAAAACCCTTTCCTCTTCGTTAGTATGGGTTGATGACTTCACATCTTCAATGATTTAGGCCAATGCCTTTTGTCCATGTCAAATTCTTGGCGAAGAGGCATAATTGTGAATGCATTGTTAAAATTAATTTACCTTTTCAATGTCTTTGGTTGAGCTTCTTCAACACGTCCCTAGTTGGGTTGATTCCCAAACCGTTTTGTGCATATCTTCAACAATGCACAGGGGTATTTATTAGGCACCATAATATAACCTTGCATTTATGTTGGGGTGAAGTTTCCCTCTAGGATTGGATGCATCCTTCCCATCGGATGACCACCCATGGCCAAACAAAAGAATTGGGGAAGCCTATAAAGAAATAAAATGTCTCTATGAATGCAACTAAAGATAAATTAAAATAATAATATTGATAAATATATGTACTTCATGTCGAGAAACCAAAAGCAATTAGCTAATGATGATTTTTCTTAACTTGATAATTACTTGTGAATATTTGTTGGCTTCTTATTAATATTATGTTCTCTTCATCAAGCAATTATAAAAAACATAAGGATCACAAAGAGACAAACAAAACCAAAAATTAGGTTCCAAGCCAGGGCGAAACCCCACAAGGGGTAAATCTAAAAAATCATCTTCTTATAGAATAAAATCAAAGTGAGATAACCAATATCCAAGACCAAGACCAAGGCTGCCATAAAGACCCAAGTCAACTCTCCTTCAAATATCCTTCAACCAAGTCAAAGTCAACAAAAGTCAACGCCGATCAAACCTTGTCAAATTTGGTCAAAACACATAATTTCAAACCCACAATTCAGGTCAAAAATTTGAGACTCGTAATTTTGGACCTTTAATTTCACATAGTTTCCCCAGTACCTTTGCACGTGTGTATAGAAACAAGCCAAAAACACTTGAATTCTTTCTCCTTTGACTTTTCTTCTCTCTCCTTTTACTTCATTATATTTCTTCTTATATTTGACACACAAATCAATGTGTGTGATAAGTGGATGAATCAAGTTGAAGTGTCTTCTATTTATAGTTGTCCAAGAGGTTGAATATATCCATCATTTTGGCTGACTTAGTCTTGTGGATGACAAATTGACTTTTTGACTCTGTTTGACTTAAGGTAAAGAATTTTCTTTTTCTTACAAGGATTCCAAATAGGACTTTAACTCAAATACACTTCTTTGACTCATAATTATTTTTCCTTTTCACTCAATAAACCATAGAAGCATGAAGAACATACTTTAAATAGAAATGAAAACAATAACAATGAATGTAATACATTAATATAATAAGTACATCAATGATACATTTGTATTTCATTATGAAGACCAACACTAGTTACATTTTCAACACTCCCTATTAATTAGAGAGGTATTCATAATGAATCAACATTATACTCTCAAATTGAAATATTGATAAGCATCAACATAACATCATAACCAACACTAGCAAACATATCAAGGATTTGACTAACAAGCTATATCTCTCCACTAGATCAGAGCACAATGATGGGAGGCATAAATTTTTGACACCACCACCCCCTCTCTAGGAACATACCCCATTCGGTTGTTCACTAGGTATGTCCTCACAAGACTATTCTTATCTTGGATATCATCAATCCTCAAATAATAATGGTCCTTGGGACTATTCTTATCTTGGATTTCAATCATTAAAGAATATTGTTCCCATATGCTTATCCAATCCACCATTCTCCCTACTAGTGCCTTCAATAGGGTTATGTCTGCTAGTCCTAGCAATAATACATGAAACAAGGAGAATACAATGTCCATACTCACTCCCTCTCAACTAGGGAGTGTTGAAATATGGCAACAAGAATATTCCAATTTAATTTGTCCTTGAATTAAATTGTGAATTAAAATCGAATTTAGTCTTAACGGCTACTTGGAAATAATTAATTAATTTATTTTAAATTAATTAGTTGGAGAAATTCAAGTTAGAAGTATTTATGAAGTCATGTAAGAGTCATCCCTTAAATTAAGGAGATAAGATTGAGTTATATTTGAGTTGTATTAGTTAACTCAGTTTACTGAGTTAAGTCCAGTTAAATTAATTCCAAACTGTTTGAGGAACTAATAGTGAGTTAGCAGTGAGTTGATGCATTAATGCACTCAACTAGTGCTACTGCAGTTAACTGAAGATTCCCTCATCAGAAACTCATGCATGTCTATTATGAGAAAGACCTAGTTGAGATTAAAGTCAACGACAATGTACTATCAGCTGCATGTGTTTTCTCAAGGAGAAAACTCATGCATGTAGTCAAGGATTTAATCCTTTAGGATTGTACAGTTTTGAAGGAGATCATCCACAAGGAACAATGCAAGGAAATAGGAGCTTGGAGGGCAGAGAGAAAGGCTGGAGAGAAGCCAAGATTGCTTGTGAGCATCTGTGAGGATTGTACTAAGAGCTAAAGCTTTGTATAATTCCTATGTACTTCCACCTTGTTTGATAATACAATATTGTGGGGTTTTTAGTTGAGGCTTTCCCCAAAGTATTCTCATGTGTATTGTGCCATTGATTCTTATTCTTTTGGTTATATTGTTCAGCTCGATCTTTAAGCTTCCACAAATTGATAGTAGAAGTAGGTTATAGTATTTTGCTTTGATTTATATTTCATTATCGGTTTGACCTACACAAATTTTCTACATGGAATCAGAGTGAGATTTGTAGAGATTTTTCTATATGCTATTAGAGTTATGAACAGTATACTGTGAAGAGAATTCGAAGTTTGAAGTTTGGGGTTGCAACTGCAAATCGAATTCATATCATACTTCAAGGTTGGCCAATGGTGTTCTATGGCTTATGACTCAAGTATGCCTTGGATGGTAGCTCGAATTAGATAGCACCGAAATATAGAATGGAGGCTATATTAGAAGACAATGGCTTGAAGGTATTCATTGATCAAGAAATCCCAAAGCCAGCTTCAACTAATGCACAAGATTTCGCTGAGTGGAAGAAGCGTGTGGCGAAGGCAAGACGAATCATCCTTGAGGGAGTTCGAGACCATACTGTCTTGAGTCTCCATGGGAAGGATACTCCATTTTCAATGTGGAAGACATTAAATAACCTATACTAGAACAATAGCGACCAAAGGAAACTGGCACTCAAGGATAAGCTTCGAAGAATCAAGATGGAGAAGGGCGATACTATTTCCACATATCTCAACAATCTCACCACCTGTAGAGATGAGCTTGGTAGTGTGGGAATAGCTACTACCGATGATGATATGGTGAGCCTCGCTCTCCTTGGCCTTCCAAAGAGTTGGAATAGCTACCAAGACTCTGTGAATGGAAGGGAGAAACTACCAGATTAGGAACGACTGTGGCTGAATCTTATGCAGGAGGAGATTAGGAGGAGCACACAAGATGGTTCTTCATCCAAGAATGATGATGAAGAAAATCTGGCCTTAGCAAGTAAGGCAAGGAAAGGGTAGGGGAAGGCATCCCATTTCAAATCGAATTCTTCTCATGGAGGGAAGAATGGTAACATGTCTAAAGTAATATGCTTTAATTATCACAATATGGGACATTATGCGACTAATTTCCCTTCGAAGAAGTCCAAGAAGGGATCCTCAGAAGGATCGGAAGGTGAGGCATTAGCCTCTCAGTTTGAAATGGACTTACCCTCATCACATGCATGGTGTCATCGATGATGAGTTGTGTCTGGTATTTTGACAGTGGAGCCTCATTCCACATGACCGGTGATAAAAAATTATTCAGTGCCTTGGAGGAGAAAGACCTCAAGATGCGCATAGAGATGGGTGATGGCTGAAGGTATAGTGTTTCAACAGTGGGCACGGTTTCTTTTCAGAGGGAGCATGGAGCTCCTCTAACCTTGATAGATGTGATGTATGTGCTTGGACTGAAGAAGAACTTGGTATTGGTCGTGATGTTGGAGGACAAAGGCTACGATGTTGTCTTCAGTAAAGGAAAGGTGTTCCTAAGACACATAGCCATGGGTCAGACCAAGAGGATAGGGATTCGGGTGAAGAATCTCTATAAACTAGGGGTAGATTATTATGCAACATTGAGTATGGAAGAAGAATTGGTGCAAAGCCAAGACATTGGTGAGTTGTGGCACAGGCGGTTGGGCCATTTGCATCATGGGGCATTGAAGATAATGCAACAGATATCTACAGGACTTCCCAAAGGTAAACTTGAGCAAGTTGACACATGCAAAGGTTGTGCCTTGGGAAAGTACACCAAGTCTTCCTTTCATGACCAAGACAGTCGAGTAGAGGCTATCTTAGAGCGAGTTCATACTAATGTGTGTGAACCATTCTCGATGGCATCCACAATGAAGCAAAGGTGTTATGTGATTTTCATTGATGACTATTCTCGTAAATGCTGGATTTATTTCATGCAGAAGAAAGACCAAACTTTCACAAAGTTTTCTGAGTTCAAATCTTTGGTCGAGAAAGAGTCAAGGAAGAATAACAAGGCCCTGAGAAGCGAAAACGGTGGAGAATATGTCTCTCAAGAGTTTAAGGACTTCTGTGCAGCGGAAGGAATTAAACGAGAGTTGACGGCACCTCATAACCCACAGTAGAATGGGGTGGCTGAGAGGAAGAATAGAATTGTTGTTGGGGCAGCACGGGCAATGTTGCATGACCAAGGCCTACCACTTCACTTGTGGTCTGAGGCATGCAACACAACAGTCTATTTGCAGAATAGAAGCCTACATCGCATACTTGGGATGAAGACACTAGAGGAAGCTTTCTCCAGTAAGAGACTAGATGTGGGTCATTTCAGGATCTTTGGCTCATCGGTATATTGCCATGTGACAAAGGATGCATGAAAGAAGCTTGTAGAGTTGGGATATTTATGGGGAACACTGATACACCTCACAACTATCGGATGTACTTGCCTACCAATTGGAGGACAGTGGTTTGCAGAGATCTCAAGTTTGATGAGAAGAAGGCCATGCAAGTTTCCCTTGAGAGGGAGCTTCAACTACAGGTTGTGGAGGAACTGTTGGTTCCTAAGGAGGAGTAGCTTTAGAATGATGTGGAGCAGCTGCATGTAGAGGTTCTAGGAGTGGAGACATCCACTCAAGTAGAGTCTTTCAGAGATGGACGAAAATGCACAAGAGAAGCTGATAGATTGTTGGAGGATGTGAGAGAAAATGTGGGAGCACCATCTTCTCAGCGCAGACAGAGGAGGTCACCTGAGAGGTACACTAGATACATGGCGCTTGCTAGGGAATGTGTTGAGACCAAGCCATCTTCCTTTGAGGAAGCAGTGTAGCAGCCGATTTGGGTTGATGCTATGGTGGAGGAGTATGAATCCATAGTTCGTAACAGTGTTTAGGACATGGTTTTGAGACAGGAGAACAAGTCTGTTGTGAGTTCCTGTTGGCTTTACAAGGTAAAGCAAGTTGCTAATGGTAGTGTGGAGAAGCATAAGGAAATATTTGTTGCCTGTGGCTTTTCATAGGTCGAGAGGATCATGTTGTTGCAGTATATTTTAACAAAGGAGCAAGATGCTGACATTTTGACAAAGGCATTGTCAAAGTGTAAATTTGAGTTCCATAGAGACAGGATTGGGGTGGCAGATAATCCCTTTCTTGTTGAGAGGGAGTGTTGAAATATGGCAACAAGAATATTCCAATTTAATTTGTCCTTGAATTAAATTGTGAATTAAAATCGAATTTAGTCTTAACGGCTACTTGGAAATAATTAATTAATTT